>MU689854.1:122725-172106 GCA_026770625.1 Nicotiana glauca
TGATTTCGGATGGTTAAACGGGAATTTTGGAAGCATGCAACAGGTCTGATCTTCTGGCTTCTGGTATTTTCGCATCTGCGAAAAAGGAGCCGAAGGAGCGGTTTTGCAGATGCGGCTATAGGGTTGCAGAAGCGGTCCTTGAGGGGGCCTGATATATTTCGCAGAAGCGGAAGTCTTTCCGCAAAAGCGGACACCGCATAAGCGGATTTCGATCGCAGAAGCGGCCCTGAGATTTTTAAGTTGAACCGCATAAGCGGTGTTTTGACCGCAAAAGCGGAATCCGTAGGTGCGGTGCATGGACCGCATAAGCGGAAATGACTGGGCAGAATAATATTAAGTTCCCTTCATGAATTTTGAAGAGGAAAACATTTGGGGCTTCGGACTTAGGCGATTTTTGGACGATTTTGAAGAGGGTTTCGAGAGTTTTCATCAGGTATGGATTCTTAGTCTTAGATTATGTTATTATGGTGTAAAAACATGGATTAACACCGAAAATCTGAGAGAATTAAGGTTAAAAATGGAGGTTAGGGCTTGAAATTTAAAAGAGTTTAAACTAGTGATTTGAGGGGTCAAATGGACTCCGATTTTTGTGAATTTGGTATGTATGAACTCGTGGCGAGATAAGGAAGCTGGTGATGTTAATTTTATAATTTTTTGAGACGTATGATCGGGGCTCGGGTTTTTCCAACTTCGTGTTTTTAGGTGTTTTTCGAGTTCTTTCAATTGGGTTATGTCCCTTTAGCTTATCATAACGTATTCCTTGTGGTTTTGGCCAGATTCTATGCCCGAGGAGGTTGATTTGTGAGGGAAGCGCAAGGCGAGCTAGGATTTCGGCCAGCTTAAGGTGAATAATGGTTATAAATGATGTACTAAGGGTTGGAAATATTTGCACTATGTGGTGCTATGTTGAGATGAGATACGCGCCGTATGATGAGCGTGGTGATGTTACTGCTAGGGATTTGGAATCAGTCCGTCCCGATTGATGACTCTACTGTACTTTTGACTAAGACTGATCTTATATCCGTATATTTGGGGCTAGTTGCCACGTTTGGGGCCTTTTGCCGATCTGTAGAACCCTTAGGGAGCATGTTGAGCTATTTGACCTCACTTTACCTGTTGAAAACACACTCTCAGTCATATCCTTAACTGTATAACATAATATGAACCGGTCTTAGCAATTTGCACCCTAAACGAGGAATACCTAGGGTTGAAAACCCCGTCTTAGCTGAGTGGGCCCTAGAGGCCAAGTCTATATTGACTGAGAGGGGTCAAGGACCCCATATTGAGGGTATTTGTTATACACCGGATCGGGCTGCACGCCGCAGCAGTATATACATATACATATATGGATTGGACTGTACGCCGCCGTAGTATGTTATATGGATCGGACTACACGCCGCAGTGATATATTATACGGATCAGACTGCACGCCGCAATGATACATTATATGGATCAGACTGCACGCCGTAGTGATATACTATGTGGATCGGACTGCACGCCACAGTATTATAGCGTTTGGGCTGTAGGAGCCCCTCCGGAGTCTGCACACACCCCCAGTGAGCGCAGTCGACTATTATTATTAGATCGGGTTGCGCGCCGCAGCAGTGTATATTATTATTGGATCGGGCTGCGCGCCGCAGCAGTATATACTATTATTGTATTGGGCCGCGTGCCGCAGCAGTGTTGGTAATTTGCCGGACTTTTGAGAGATTTTTACCTGTTTCCCCTGCTCAGTTGTTGTTTACTGCCTTTACTGTTGGTTATAGAACTGAGTAGTGTTTCTACGAGAATTCTTACTTTCCGTTGTTACTTATTGCTATTTCTCACTAAGTTGGAGTTCTCACTTTACTCCCTGCACCTTGTGTGCAGATACAGGGATCCCGGAGGCATACCTGAGTTTGTCGCTACTGCCTAGCACATCTATCAGAGTCATCGAGGTAGCTGCCTGGCGTCCGCAGGACCTGATTTCTCCTCTTATCTTTCTTTACTTCTGCATCTAGACTTTCATATGTATAGGATGTTGCTCTGTTGTATCTAGAGGCTCTGACTCGTGAAGCCAGATCTGATATGGGCTGTTTTGATATTATTGTGGTTTATGCACAGTTTTTATTACTATCAGACTGAGATTTTGCTAAAATTGGTGTTTTTAAATGTAATAATTGATAAGGAGCTTTTTAAACTTAGGTTTGAAAATGTTTTAAAGTCCGGGATTGCCTAACAAGGTGTTGGGCGCCATCACGACCGGGGTTTAGGTCGTGACAATAGTATGTACAATGGTAAAAGAAGACATATCTGCATTAGGCATGGTGCGGTAAAATAGTTGCTGAAACATGGTGTTATTTCCTTAAAATATGTAAGATCCAAAAGAAATTTAGCGGATCCTTTAACCAAGGGTTTAGAAGGGAGAGCTATCCTTGAGACGTCGAGGGGGATAGGGCTAAAACCCGTGGATTGAGGAAGTATGGTGGATACCCGTTTTTGGTCAAACGAAGCCATATGAGACCTCAATATGCACTATATTTCCCATCCCTATGGTGTGGTGGTAGTGCTTTATGAGGTTGAACTTATTTTGCTCTTAATGATTCTATAGGCTTAAGGTAGTGTATGTGTAGATAGACTTCATAGAATCACCTACGTGAGTGTATAGGTGCGGTCGCCTTTTATGAAAGACTTGGGATGCGTTTTTACAGCACTCATGAGACCCAAGGTATGTGCATAACCATAAAAGCAAATTGTTAGTATGGCAAAGTTTGCATAAAATTAAGGATATAGTATGTGTTGTGGGGGTCTCAACTAATGTCCATTCAGTTCAAGAGTACTTAACTTTGTGGATGTTAGTTGTTGCCTCATTTCACTACGTGTCAATTCAAAATCAAAAGATATTGACACATAAGTACATGTTTCTTCTTTTGCCAAGAATTGTTCTATTTTTGTCTTTGAGTTAGTGGTGGATTATTATTATTATTGATAATGCAAAATCAAAAATTTCTTTTTGAAAATCCATTTACAACCAATATTCATAGGTTTTCTTATTTTTCAATCTATTTCTAAGTGGCTTCTTGCATGAAACCTCAAAGCCAAGTGTTGAATGGCTTTGACAAGTGGCTATGCAAATCTACCATGTGTCTTCATGCATGGAAGACTAGGTACACTTGTCAAATGGACTAATTGTTACAAACAAACTTTCCCTCCGTTTGGGTATCATGATGGAACCTAGATGTAGGGACTAGGTAAGCCTAACTCATGCTAAATTACCATAATAATAATGAAGTTTAATTGTCTTGAAGCAGAAATCTCTACAAAATATAATTCTTAAAACCCGGTAGTACAAGTCATAAGCTCTACAGAGTTTTGCTAAAACTTCTAAACATAACCGTATGGAAGTAACATCAGTATGAATATAAAATAGGAAGGTGACTCCGAAGCCTGCGAACGCAACAACAGGGCTACCTCGAGTCTCCTCAACAAGAATCCGCACAGCTACTAGGGAACAATACTTGGATCTACACACAAAAATATACAGAAGTATAATATGAGCACATCACAGCGGTACCCAGTATGTATCAAGACTAACCTCGGTGGAGTAGTGACGAGGAACAGTCAAGACAAACATTGGTCTAATTAGCAGAATAAGTATAAGAACAAAAACAATCGAATGTGATATCTATATAAAGGCTAAGCGATATTGCTAATAGTACAATAACTATAATAAGGAAAGGAAACAACAAGTAACAGTGGAAAACCATAATAAAGCTCATAAAGGTGTACAAAAATACAACCCAAATTCGAAATTCACAAGTACAGTAAGGACAAATCATGACTCATCAACTACGACAGCTTTCACATTAGGTCATATCTAACAACTTCAATCAATTAGTCAAATCTTTCAGTTGATAAAAACAATTTGAATTATACTTCTTCAAGTGAACATTTTTCTGAAATAATTCTCTAATATTGAATACCTTTCGCATATAACCTTTTCAAATAAATATCCTTCGAATATAAGTAACAATGTGACACCTCATCTCATAATCATACAATACGAGCCTCAATACCTGAACCCTAACACTTGGCATCTTGTGCCCTCATCATACCTCATAATGATACTGATTACTCACATGCCCAAAAGAGTCATTCTCACATGGAAGGAAAATAAACATGGTGTGCGTCTATATTAAAATCTCAAGGAGGCTCCTATCCAATAAGGGTGCTTAGCCATGTGTATACTTGTGCAAGTGTCCTAATATAGTTAATACCAGCTAGTAAGCATAAGGATAAGAATAGACAACAATAGTATCAATGAAAACAACAGCTCAGAACACAGTGATAATAACATGGGATCTCCCAGGATACCGTCCCGTAGTCCCAAACATAAATGTACAGAGGATCTCCGCGGATACCGTCCCATAGTCCAAATATAAATATCTAGTGGATCTCCCGGGTGTCATCCCGTAGTCCATCTCATAATGCGAAGGGGAATCTCTCGGGTGCAGTCCCATAGTTCCAAAAATAAACGTGTAGGGGGATCTCCCGGAGTAATGATCTGTAGTCCAAAGTAAACATGTAGGGGGATCTCCAAGGATATCGTCCTGTAGTCCTAAAGTAAATACATAGCACAACCAATAGAAATAACATTCACAGCACAACAAAAAGCTCGTACATCACCACAATACACTTAATCAACAACAAAAATGACAATAATTCAAGGTAAGACAACAAATCAACTTAAGGACCAAATCACAAGTTAACGGTAGAAGCAGCTCACAAAGAATAACCATAGAAAAGAATTCTGTAATAAAGGGAATAGTTCAACACGGGAAAACTAACGTATAGCGAAGATCCCACAATATACAAGTCAATAACAAGGAAATCAAGGCGAGTCAAGTTGTCCTAAATAAGGGCAAGCCAACAAAGATATAGGTTATCTAACTCCTTTTAAGGTTGGAGAATTTTGAGGATATTCCACAATACAATTAGGGAAAGATGATCTTTAGCTTCACCTAAGAATAAAAATATTTTTAGGAAGGATAATAATGATTCTCAAATAATACAAACAGCTTTGAAAAGATAGCATGACAATAGGAGAAGGAAATTCTTCTGTTAAGCGAAATAGGAATCGATTATGCGATAAGAATGAATCATGAAGCAATTAATTCCAATTAAGCATGTAGAGGTGAAACTAGTAAATAGGAAACTTAGTTATATCAAGAACACATTCATACACAGTAAATATAATGACCTAAGAACCCTAATGGCCAATTTTCCACAAATAAGTCCAACCACGCACTTGTCACCTCGCTTACACGAACTACAATCAATATAGAAGACTCAAATTCTAAGGGAAAGTCCCCACACAAGTTTAGGCAAGATACTTACCTCAAAGATGACACACCGATCCTCTAAAATGCGCTTCTCGGGTGAAAAGATCTATGAACGGCTCAAATCTAACCAAAATAACTTCAACGCACAAATAAAACACATTAGAAACTATTCTGAATCATAAAGTCTCAATCTTTAACAAAATCTAAAAATCAGTACAAAAGTCGACTCCCAGGCCCATACCTCAGAACCCAATAAATTTTACAAAAACCAAATACCCATTCTGATACGAGTTCAACCATACAAAATTTATCTAATTCTAATACCATTTGTTCCCTCAAATCACAATTTTTTAGTTTAGAAAATTTCTTCAAAAACCAACTCCTTCCCCAACCCAAAACACAATTTAAATGATAAAAATGAAGATAAAATCATAGAATATGTTAGATTCTAGATAAGAACACTTACCCAATTGATTTGTGTGAAAAACCCTCAAAGAATCGCTCAAAATCGAGCTCCACAATTCAAGATTGAATAAAATGGTCAAACCCTAGATTTGGGAATATATTCTGCCTGTCCAAGGGTTGTTTCGTTCGTGACACTTCCCTCATGTTCGTGATGAGTAAATTCCTCGTGAGCAATTTTAAACTCATTCTAGACAGCTTTGTGTATAATGGCCATCACTTTTTGCACACAACTCCAATGGCAATTGATTTGATGTTCTGAAAACTAGACACCAAGGACTAATTCATAGGTTGCTGATTTCATGAGTCATTATATATTGCAAGACATAGCCTTCTAAAGTCAATCCCGTCCAGCAGAGATTTTCGAACTCTCCTCGTACAGCCTGTAGTATAACTACCATAACTTTTTGTACACAAATCTAAATTCCAATTAATGAAAAGTAGACACAAAGGTATACATCTTTCATTTTTGAATCATCTCCATATTCATTATAGATTGTGAAATATGAGCCTCCGAATTTAGACCTGTGCATGCGAGATTTCCTTCCACGTGAAAGTAGGAGGCTCCACGCGAACGTAAAGAACAACACCATATATTAGATAATCAACATCCAATGTAGCCCAAAATGATCTGAAACACACCCGAGTCCCCCAATTCCCCGTCTAAACATACAAACAAGTCATATACCTAAAACAGACTCACTCGAGGTCTCAAATCATACCAAACAATGTCGAAATAACGAATCACACCATGAATCAAACTATGAACTTCCAAATCTTCAAACTTCGAAAATATGTGCCTAAACCTATCAAATCAACCCGGAACAATGCAAAATTTTGCAGACAAGTCAAAAATGACATAACGGAGGTGTTACAACTTGCGGGAGCGTATTTCGACCCCGATATCACAAAAGTCAACTATGGGTCAAACTTCTCCACTTTCCAAACATCAATTTTTTTAACTTTCACTTAAACGCCTCAAATTACCCTACAGACCTCCAAATCCAAATCCGTATGCACACTTAAGTCTAAAATTACCATATGAAGCTGTTGAGATCACCCAAAACCTTTTCGTTAACATAAAAGTCCAATTCCGATCAAATTCTCATTGTTTAAACTTCCAAAACTCGATTCCTTATTCAGATTTGACTTTGAATCATCCGTTAAATTAATTCAACCATGCAGGAAAGTCGATACTCATATTAGGAAGCTATTCCATACATTACGCCGCCGAACAGAGCATAATTTCTCAAAATGACCGACCGGGTCGTTACATCCTCCCCCTCTTAAAACCAACGTTCGTCCTCGAACGTGCCAAGATTTGCCTCGAAGTCCTCAAGTCACTGAGTATAAACTTCCAACATACACCCGCAGGTGATCCCACGTCACCCCAATCAACATACATCGGGTGACACCACCTCAACTAAAATTTAGCGTTTCTAGCAATATCGATAAGCCTTAGAGCCAAAATCCCTATCTCCCATTCGTTTCCAAGAGACCCGATTCTAAATCCATATCCAGTATCAATTTCAAATAGCTGCAACCACTCATTACTACACCCATAGAGTACAACCACACAACATACACACCACACATAGGCCTATAATGATATTTTTTATCACAATACTTGCTCAAGATCAAATCCTGCACCTGTCGTAACACTCATATTTGATTGGAACCCGTTTCAAACATCCACATCACTGAAGATGATACAACAGCCATGAAAACCACATAACTAACACCCGAATCACCAAATCACAACTAATACCAATGGTCACACACCCTATAAATTAGAACCCGAGAAGCACAAAACGAAAATGACTGAATATAGAAAGAAAACACATAAAGGAACTAAGTTAATCAAACACGAATTTTTCTATCAAAACTAGTTTACAAAATAATCTAACAAGAAAGAATTAAAAGTATACAAAAGAATCATAAGGATCTCATACTGATATAACTCCCACTGCGGTATGCAGCCCAGTATCAACACATCAAATCACATAAAATAACAAGGGTCCTGCCCTCAACTCTGAATCTCAAGTAAGGTACATATCAAATCAGTTGGAAACTCTCACTAGATCAATTCCATCAACAAAATTATAAAATGTTCTGGTTTCCACACCGGTGTAACATAAAATCACGGCTCGTAGCCAAACATACTCATAAATCACATCAAGCCTATCGAAAAGGCCAACCGGAATTTACCACTCGTCTTATAACTCCCAACAAGGACTAGAAACAGACGATAGGCATGACTATCACTTATATAACCTCTCAAAAGGGTAACCACAAACATAGAGTGAAAATCATGAAACGTACCCATAAGTGGAGCAACAGATAGGGGAACTAACCCCCATAAGCAGGGCTGAGATCAAATATGGATGGTGCTCTTCCACAACAAATCGAAAGCATACTTGAATGACATCATCTG
This sequence comes from Nicotiana glauca, assembly GCA_026770625.1. Classification (NCBI taxonomy): domain Eukaryota; kingdom Viridiplantae; phylum Streptophyta; class Magnoliopsida; order Solanales; family Solanaceae; genus Nicotiana; species Nicotiana glauca. The sequence continues at coordinate 130,943 of MU689854.1, forward strand.
TTGCAGCGGCCTCAAGCCTAACATGTGAGACACACCAACGGGTCGGGCCTCCCCCTCTTGGGCGCCCTCTACTCGCCTGAACACTTTGCTGTGGCATATCGGCCCAAATTCTAGAACAATCTCTTGCCATATGGCTAATATCACCACACCCGAAGCAACCCCTCTAATAACATGGCTGTGGGAACTGTACTGTACGGGTATTCTAATACCCATTAACACCCGAATCACTGAGTGAAGCCCAAAGTGCAAATTGAACTGGCTGACCCACTAAACCTATATTATGTCGCACCCTGCCTACAAAATAAGGACCAACAGATCTCTCTGGTCTACGAGTCATCCTTGCCTCCCTGTACTCTCTCTCTCTCCTAATCTCGTCTCGAGCCAGCATGCCATCTACCCTCCTAGCAATACTTACTGTCTGCTGATATGAAATATCTATCTCCAACTCTCGGGCCATGCTAGTCCTGATGCTGGGATGGAGTCCCTCAATAAACTGGTGGAGCCTCTCGTGAACAGTACAAACCAAGGTCGGTGCATGTCTGACCAAATCATTGAATTTGATGGTGTACTCTAATACTAACATAGTGCCCTGGCACAGCTGCTCAAACTCCGCGCATCATGCATCTCGAAGAGACTGAAGTATGAACTCTCTCAGGAATGTCTCTAAAACTGAACCCATGTAAGTGAAACAAACTCGGTCAGGTTATCTAACTCATACGCCTGCCACCACTGATAAGCCTCTCCCCTAATATAGAATGTAATAAAGGCAACCCCACTCGACTCAACAATACCCATAGTGCGGAGAATGCGATGGAACTCCTCCAGAAAACCATATGCACTCTCTGAAGCCAAACTACTAAATGTAGGAGGGCCATATTTTCTTGAACATTGCAAATCTAAGTTGCTCATCCTCGGATGCTGCTGCTCTGACCATAGGCTGAAGTATAACCACAAATTGTGCTGCGATGATACCTAGGATTTGACCAACGGAAACTTGATGCTCTGAGTATGGTCTAGCTGTGGCACATACTCCTTGTCAGCCTTTGCCTCTATCTCTAGTGATACCTGCCCCAGAAGCAGCGTCATCGATAACCGCAGCTCCTGTCCTCACCGTCGGTGAGAGAATGAAAGGATAAAAGTTAAAACTATGAGATAAATAAGCTCGCACGATAAGAATGAAGGAAGTGAGATTGTCCTAATAGTTCCATAGCCTCTCGAAGATAAGTACAAACATCTTGGTACAATCCACGAGACTCTACTATACTCACTTATGACTCGTAGCACTGATGAACCTAGATCTTTGATACCAACTTGTCACGACCCAACTTTTCTTCAGTTTGGTATCGTGATGGCACCTAGTCGTAGGGACTAGGTAAGCCAAACTCTTGCCGAATTACCACAATAATAATGAAATTTAACAATCTAGAAGTTGAAATATCTACAAAATATAATTCCCAAAAAACTGGTAGTACAAATCATAAGCTTTATAGATTTTCGCTACAAATTCTAAACACAACCATATAAAAGTAAGTACAACATTGTGAATAAGTGACTCTTATGCTGCGAATACAGCAACAGGGCTACCTTGAGTCTACTCGACAAGAATCCGCATAGCTACTAGCGAACACTACCTGGATCTGCACAAAAAACATCTATGAAAGTATAGTATGAGCACACTATAGCGGTGCCCAGTAAGTATCAAGATTAACCTCGGTAGAGTAGTGACGAGGAACAGTCAAGACACCCACTGGTCTAATAAGCAGAACAAGTATAAGTATAGAAATAACCGAACGTGATATCTACATAAAGGTGCAATATTACAAACAAAACAATAACTACAATAAGGAAAGGAAACATCAAGTAACAGTGAAAATTCATAATAAAGCTCATAAAAGTGATAAAAAATACAACCCAAATTCGAAATTCACAAATACAGCAAGGACAGGTCATAACTTAGCAACTACGGCAGCTTTCACATTAGGTCATAGCCAACAACTTCAAACAATTAGTCAAATCTTTCAGTTGATAAAAACATTTCGAATTATAATTCTTCAAGTAAAGATTTTTCTAGAATATTTCTCTAATAATGAATACATTTCAAATATAACCTTTTCAAATAAATATCCTTCGAATATAAGTCACCCTGTGACAACTCATCTCATAATCATACAATACGAGTCTTAATACTTGAACCCTAATGCTTGGCATCCCGTGCCCTCATCACACCTTATAATCATACTGATAACTCACGTTCCCAAAAGAGTCATTCTAACATGGAATGAAAATAAAAAAGGGCGTGCGTCTACATTCAGAAATCTCAAGGAGGCTCCTATCCGATAAAGGGTGCTTAGCAAAGTGTATGCTTGTGAAAGTGTCCTAACATTGTTCATACCACCTAGTAAGCATAAGGACAAAAACAGACAACACATATACTATTTACACATGGATAGAATCAATGAAAACAATTGCTCAGAACATAGTGATAATAACAGGGGATCTCCCATGATACCGTCCTGTAGCCCCAAACATAAATGTATAGAGGATCTCTCAGGATACCGTCCCGTAGTCCAAATATAAATATCCATTAGATCTCCCAGGTGTCATCCCGTAGTCTATATCATAATGCGTAGGGTATCTCCCGGGTGCAGTCTCGTAGTCCCAAAGTAAATGTGCAGGAGGATCTCCCTGAATAACCAATCCGTAGTCCTAAAGTAAACATGCGGGGGGATCCCCCGGGATATCGTCCCATAGTTCCAAAGTAAATACACAGTGCAACCAACAGAAATAGCATTCAAAGCACACAGAAAGCTCGTACATCACAATGATACATATAATCAACAACAAAGATTACATTAATTCAAGGTAAGACAACTAATCAACTCAAGGAGCGTAATCACAAGGAAGCGGTAGAACCAACTCACAAGGAATAACCAAAGAAAAGAATACTAGAACAAAGGGATCAGTTCAACACGGGAAAACTAATGAATAGCGACGATCCCACTATATACGACTCAATAACAAGGAAATCAAAGCGAGTTAAGTAGTCCAAAATAAGGGAAAGCCGACAAAGATATAGATTATCTAACTCCTTTTAAGGTTGGACAATTTCGAGGATATTCCACAATACAATTAGGGAAAGATGATCTTTAGCTTCGCTTAAGACTAAACAAAATTTGAAGAAGGATAATAATGATTCTCAAATAAGTCAAAAAACCATGAAAAGATAGCATGACAATAGGAGAAGCGAGTTCTTATGTTATGTCAAATAGGAGTCGATTAGACGATACGAGTGAATCATTAAGCAATTAATAGCAATTGCGCATGTAAAAGTGAAACTAGTAAATAAGAAACTCAGTCATGTCAAGAACACATTCATACACAGTGAATATAAATACTTAAGAACCCTAAAGGACATATCTACAAATAAGTCTGAGCACGCACTCGTCACCTTGCGTACACAAACTACAATCATCATAGAAGACTCAAATCCTAAGGGGAAGTCCCGAACACAAGGTTAGGCAAGATACTTATCTCAAGACGACACATCGATACTCTAAAATGCACTTGTCAGGTGAAAAGATCTCTGAACGACCCAGATCTGACCAAAATAACTTCAAAGAACAAATAAAACACATAAGAAACTATTCCGAATCATAAAATCTCAATCTTTAACAAAATCCATAAAACTGTCCAAAAGTTGACCCCCGCGCCCAACTTTGGAACCCAACAAATTATATAAAAACCGAATACCCATTCTGATACGAGTTCAACCATACAAAATTTATTAAATTCCAATACCATTTGGTCCCTTAAATAAAAAATTTTCATTTTAGAAATTGTCTTCAAAAACCAACTCCTTCCCCCACCCAAAACACAATTTAAATGATAAAAATGAAGATAAAATCATGGAATATGTTAGATTCTAGATAAAGAAAACTTACCCAATCGATTTGTATGAAAAACCCTCAAGGAATCTCTCAAAACCGAGCTCCACAAGTTAAGATATGAATAAAATGGTCTAAACCTAGATTTGGAATATATTCTGCCTGTCCAGGGGTTGTTCTTCGTGTTCACGACACTTCCCTTTTGTTCGCGATGAGTAAATTCCTCGTCAGCGATTTTTAAACTCATTACAGACAATATATAGTATAATGGCCATAAAATTTTTTACACAACTCCAAATGACAAATGGTTTTCATAGAAAAATCTAAATTATAATTAATTTACATTTCTGAAAACTAGACACAAAAAGCTACAACTTTCATTGTTGGTTGATCTCCAAATACCTTATAGATTGTGAGATATGAGCCTCTGAAGTTAGACCTGTGCAGGCAAGATTTCCTTCTACGTGAATGCGTGAGCGCCTTTGCGAATGCGCAGAACAAACTTCCAGAAGCCAAGTTCTGCTTCGCGAACATGGGAGGCTCCACGCGAACGTGAAGAACACCACCAAATATCAGATAATCAGCATCCAAAGTAGCCCAAAATGATCTGAAACACACTCACCTGAGACCCGCGGGACCCCATCTAAACACACAAACAACTCATATAACCCAACACGGACTCACTCTCGGTCTCAAATCATATCAAACAATGCCGAGACAACAAATTACACCATGAATCAAACTATGAACTTCCAAATCTTCCAATTTGAAAACTAGTGCCCAAACCTATCAAATCAACCCGGAATGATGTCAAATTTTGCAGACAAGTCCAAAATGACATAACGGAACTGCTGCAACTCTCGAAATTGCATTCTGACCCCGATATCACAAAAGCCAACTATAGGTCAAACTTCTCCGCTTTCCAAACTTCAACTTTTCCAACTTTCGCCAAACTGCCGCAAATTACTCTACGCATCTCCAAATTCGTATTCCTACGCACGCCTAAGTCTAAATTCACCATATAAAGATGTTGAGATCACCCAAAACCCATTCTGGGGCCGCTTACTCAAAAGTCCAATTCCGATCAAATTCTCACTATTTAAAATACCAAGACTAGATTCCTTATTCCAATTTGACTGTGAATCATCCGTTAACTGAATTCAACCATGCACCCAAGTCGATACTTATATTATGAAGTTGTTTAAGATCTTTCACCTCTGAATGGAGCACAATTTCTCCAAACGACCGGTCGGATCGTTACACTAATATATTTTGACAAGTGTTAAAAGACTCCTCACACTTGTCATGCATGCAACTTCCCGAATTGCCTATAAATAAGATGATCATTAGCCATCATATTCACTCAATTATTAACGAATAATTCATCTTGCTAATCATCACTTTCTTCCTACAACTATTTAATTTCTGTAACAACTACAGAAAACCCTTCATCTTCTCTTCTTTCTATGCAACTGTTTTGTGCAAATTTAAACTTCCAGCCATGAGTGCATGTGTTTGGAGGTGAAGTGGAACCTTAAGAAGCGACCGGTCTTAACAAATTGCACCTAGTCAAGCCAAAATCGCTTTCAAGACAGTGGCTTGCCACGGCACAGAATTTTTGATAAGTTGTTCTTCTTTCCTTCGTGTTCCTAGTCAAAATTATCTTCTCATTTTCCTCACACATATTAGAAGTATTCAATAACATATGCAACTAATAGATAATGTAGAATATGTGAATAATTATAACCAAAAAATTAAAGTACGTTGATTTCATGAAACATTCATATTAATTACACTACTAGAAATCAGGGAAAAAGCGACCAAAATTGGTCCGTCAAGAAAAGCGACCAATGTTGGTCGCTAAATTAGAAAAAATAATTAAATAATTATTCTAAATACTGACCGGACTGGTCAGACTAGCAACAAAGGTTGGTCACTTATTGGTCGATAATGTGGTCAAGATATTGACCGGACTGGTCAGACTTGCTTGGTCAAAGAAAAACTAAAATTAGTGACCAACTTTGGTCGCTTTTCTTAACAGACCAATTTTGCATGAACGTTGCTGGGGAATTGGTCAGCCCAAAAGACATAATCAGGAACTCATAATGACCATATCTGGTCTTGAAGGCCGTCTTAAAAATATCCGAATCCCTGATCTTCTACTGGTGATAACTCGAACGGAGATCAATCTTGGAGAACACCCCCGCTCCCTGAAGCTGATCGAATAAATCCTCAATGTGAGGCAACAAATACTTGTTGTTAATTGTTACCTTGTTCAATTGTCTATAATCGATGCACATTCTCACTGTGCCATCCTTCTTCTTTACAAACAGAACCGGCGCACCCTAAGGTGACACACTAGGCCAAATGAACCCCTTACTAGAATAGCGCGACACAGAGATAACCAATCCATTCCCAAAATAGCATCGAAATCCACCATGCTTAGTGATAATAGATCAACTCAAGTCTCCAGACCGCCAATGGCCACCACACATGACCGGTACAGATGGTCTACAATAACAGTATCACCCATCAAGATAGATACATGAACAGGTAAAGCATGAATCTCACAGGGCGTACCCATAAGGAGGAAAGTATGATGACACATAAGAAAAGGTGGATCCGAGAACAAATAATACAGAGGCATCTCTGTGGTAGACTGAAACAATACCTATAATAATAGCATTGGAAGTAATAGCATCAGGTCTGCTTGGAAAAGCATAGAAACAGTCCTAACCGCCCCTCGATCGACCCCCACCCTCTGGGAAACCCCTGGCTAACTGACCTCCACCCACCCCTAGCTGGCTGGGCGGGCCGTGAAGTAACTTGAGCGGAAGTGGAGGGCTCACCCCTCTACTGAGACTGACCATCATGAAGACGAGGATACTACCTCCTCATATGCCTAAACTCTCCGCACTTATAGCAACTCCCCGTTGCTGAAGGTGGGGACTGACGGGAACCCCTGGCACCGGAATGACCATTAGAAGGACATGGCATGGAGAAACCCTTGACTGATGGAGCACGAGATGAGCTCTGAGCTTAAAGGGCACTAAGTGATGAGTTGCCTTGATGAGAACTGTGAAAACCATGACCTGATAATCTCTCACAATAACCTGGGCAAGCCAAATGTGCCTGCGTGAATAAATGACCCCTTCCCTGCTGGAACTGACCCCTGGAAGGAGTCCCACTAAATATAGTAGATCCCCTAGGCCTCTTGTCCTCCATTTCCTCTCGCTTCTATCAGCGAATTAACTCAATATCATGGGCGATATCAACAACCTCCTTGAAGGTTGCACCTTTCACCCTCTCTAGTCGTGAGAATCTGACGCTGGTATGTGAGACCATCAATAAACCTTCTGATCCTCTCTCGATCTGTGGGAACCAACCAAACTACATATCGGGCTAACTTAGAGAACCACATTTCATACCACGTCACCGTCATCTCCCCCTGTCGCAACTACTTAAACTGTCCATGCAACTCCTTTTAGCGTGACTATGGTACATACTTCTCCAGGAAGAGAACCCAAAACAGCTGCCAAGTAAGGGGCGCTTCACCAATAGGCCTACACCTCTTATATGCCTCCCACAAAGTGAAGGCAGCCCCAAAAAAATTGGAAGGTGGTGAATACCACACAACTAGTCTCAAGAATCCCTTCTGTACGAAGTATCCGCTGGCACTTATCCAAGAAACCATGTGCATCCTCTCCCTCTGCACCACTAAATGACGGAGGTTGGAGTCTACCAAACCTCTCAAGTCGACATTGCTCATCATCCGGCATAACTGGTCACACAAACTCCTGAGCTGGTGCAACCGACTGGGCTGGAGGTGCCCCCAGTGTTTAGAGTCACTGCACAACCTGCTTAGGTGTGCGAGCAACAGGGGTCTGGATCCCTTCCCCGGTTTGTGAAATATCTGTGGCTGTAATAGCTGATACCGCCTGAGCCAAACTGGTACACACTGATAAGATCTGAGCTAAAGCCTCCTGAAGGCCTAGAATCATAATAGGCACAGCTGGTGCCTCAGCTGGTGCTACTGTAGCATCCATAACTGCGACCTAATCGGTAACTGGGGCAGCGGGTGGATCTGCAGGTGCTGCTCTAGCTGCTCTGCCCTTGCCACAGCCTCGACCGCAACCTCGGCCTCTAGTGACCCCAGCTGGTGGTACTCGTGGTCGTCCATCCTGTCCCGTAGCATGTATCCTCACTATTTGTGAGAGAATGGAATAACAAAAGTTTAGTACTCAGATCAACAATTTGCACGACAAGATTTTCGAGAATATGAAGTTTTTCCTAAAGGTTCTGTAGCCTCTCGAGGATAAATACAGGCATCTACGTAATGATTCGTGAGACTCTACTAAACCAGTCTCATTATTTACCGTGAAAACAGTAACAACAATTAAATTTGTAAACGGAATTCTAAAAATATGTGATCTATTCCCGAGCTAGTTTGTAATGGTGGCTAGTGCTAAAGCGTGAAGTAAAATGGTAGAGATCAAGTTAATCAAAAGTTGTAATCAAACCAGTAAGGGGACACTCCCGGGCGAAAAGCAAGCTAGTAGATACCTCATAGCCGGGCCTCGAGCCTATTTTGGGCTTGCTGAGGGTAGTCAGGAAAGGTATAACAAATAATGATATCGATAAGCAAGGCTTTATACTATCAATTGTGAGGTAAATAATAAAGAACAAGCGAAGAAACAATAAAGTGTTAGGACGATCTTGGGATATATTTATTTGACAAACAAAGAGAATAAAGATCAATAGATATGACTTAGAACCAGAGAGAGAGGTTTAGATAAAGAGAGAGAGAATATTATTGCTTTCTTTCTTAGACAATTGGAGATGAGCTACAAGGTGTTGGCGACCCTTCTTTTATATAAAAAAGGGGCGTCCAAACTTAATATGGAATAAATAATAAAAAAAAGAATGAGATGTGACAACCCACTTTTTTTATGTTGTAGGAGAACTAAGGTCGAGCCATTTGCACAAGTCTCATGGACCCCAGATACATCTCTCGGGGGATATCTTTTCCCATCAGGGTCTTGGCCGATGCATAATCTGGGAAAGGCATTGGTAGATATCGAGGGAAATGACCAAACTGAGATCCCGTGCCTTCGGGATTTATTCTTCGAAGCATTATGCCAAAGGAAAATTGGTCTCCCGATTTCACCACACATAGATAGTCTCCGCGTTTCTTATAAGAAAATGATAAGAAATGTTTTTGACAATCCTCCTTGTGGGTTCTAGACATGACATTATGTCGATGGCGCAGCCTTCCTTCATAGAAATTTAGGCATTTTTCCTTCCCACTTTTTCAGGACTTTTACAAAATATTATGACTCCTCGCTCTTCGGGGCCACATCTTTGTTGTCATTTCATGCTTCCGTTTTGTCGCTATCATTTTAGCTTCCACGAATGCATTAATTACGCCCGTCGTTACACTTTTTGAGGATAGTAATGGCACGGTCGGTTACTTTGTTTTCCCTCTATATATATGGGGCTCCTTTGTGATTAGTTCTTCATTCAAAAAGCTCCCTTCGATACATGCCCTTCTTTCTTTCACTGCCACTTTTTTGGCCTTTATTTCTATGCAATGTTTGAGGCCTATGCCTTAAGATACTATATCGGATATGCCATGGGCCAGCCCTCAATTTTTCTCTGGCGGGATGGGCTTGTACTGCTGTGATGATACTGTTGTTATTGGCTTGGTATGGCGAAGTAGGAGGTCAGTTTTTTTTGACCAGGAGAAAGATTCGGATTATCCACCGTTGCTTAAGAAGGGGCTCAGATTATACACCGCTGCTCAACCTCCTTCCTCGATCGGCGTATTACATCCCCTTTGGATTCCGAAGGGCGTGGTGATGGACTTAACTCAGTCGTTGCCTTCTGGCCCGAGTCGACATCTCGAAAAGTGGTTTCGGGGTAAGCATGATGGCAGAGTCCGTGCTAGCCAAATTTTTCACCCAGCCACTTCTCGCCTTCATCTGGTATCCCCTCGTCATTTTACCCTTCTCCCGGCTTCCTTTTGAAGATGCCAATATGGGAGGATAGGGATGAGATCCATGTGGGGGCGTACTTGGAATATAATGTCTTTGAGGCCGTAGGAAAGATGACTTTGGAGGCGCTATACATAGGATGCTCCCCTTGGACTTGTATGCTACCTGTATCTTTCTCCCCTTCTTTTTGTAAAAGATGTTTTGTAAACATGTAATATGCAATTGTATATAAGAATTTATATGAATATAAATATGTTTTTTCCTGGTTTCTTCTTTCAATCCTTGCCTTTCTTTGATATATCCTTCTGCCTTTTGAAAGACTTGGTTTGTTATCAACCGCTTACATTTGCTTCGGATGGAAGCATTTTCCTGAACCGCGTGTTGGCCGGTGTGGCTTTCCCTGAGCCCGATAATCGAGCTTCTAACAAAGCTTAAGCTGACCTAATACATTCAGGCTGTCAAGTCCCTCGAATTACGTGGAGATAATCGACGGTATTTTGGGTTCCTCGGGAGAGGCATTGAGAGAAAATTACATCTTTAGGCACGTGAGTGTCCCTTCTGGACCATAAATAGCTCTATGGAATATATGAGTTTGACTTTACTTCGGGAGTTTCCCATGCGGGGGAATCACTTTGATTTTGCTTGGAGCTTTTGACCAATGTGGAACAACCTTAATTCTTCATCGCTCAACATGGTTTTTTTTGTCCCATTGTTGTTTCTCGGGACAACTTTGGGTCGGCCCAATAGATTGGTGCTAGAAGGGTCTCCTGGGTTATGCTGAGTTCCGAGGCCTCTAGGGGTACTGCCCTGGATGTAGGTCATCTTTGGGTACCCCAGAGCCCTTATTGATCTGGATGTAGATGATCCTTTTAGGCTGCCTGAGATAGACTTCTGGTTCCTTCTTGGCGTTTGTTTGCTCTTATGCCCTTCAGGGTTCTTCGAATGCCTTCCTCTATTTATGGGCCATCGTAGTCTGCCATGATAGCTTGTTCCGGTCTCTAGATAATTGGCAAGGTTCTTCCTCGATCTTTTTGTTGTATTTCAGATTGGTGGAAGGCTTACTGGATAAGCTCGAGCTATCGGGTCATGACAGCTTGTCTGGAGATTGTGCATTGAATTCGGGGGCCTTCGGGAGCGATACCACAAATGGAGGTCATCCTCGGACGCATCGGTGATCCCTGTTGATTTTGATGTGGGTAACTCTTTCAGAGAGTGTAAGGTTAGCTTCAAGCGTTCACTCCTCCGAAATGGAAATTGCAATTTTATAGCTCATCGGGACCCCGTTTCTTGGGGAAGACGTATATTGGACTCCGGGCGAGTTATCCCCTCCGGCATTGGCCGATGACGTTGCTCCCCGAAACCCTCTGTCACTTGTTTAGTCGGGGTAAGGAGATGTCTTGTAGGGGTGTATCTTGTGCTTTCCTTCTTGCACTTGAAACTTCCTTTCATAGGCTTGCGGTGGCCTTAGATCCGGGCTGGTTCTTTGAGGACCCGAGCCTCAAATAATTTTGACCCCGATCGGCAAAAAATTCTTAATAGTGATGCCGTTCGTGCTGGAATTACTTGTGGGGAGCTAAGAGCTCCAGTGTAGGTTCAAGTTCTATAGGGGATGAGTGCTTTGGCTAGGATCCCTACCTTCGAGCTTCAACTCAATTTGACCCGCGATAATGCCATTGTTCAGGTGGATATGATTGAGTGACTTGAGTCTAAACATTCGAGGGTCAGGGCCAAGATAATCGATGCCTGGGTAGAAGCGACATTAACCCGAACCAGGGCTGATCGCGAGATAGGGATTTGGATAAAGGAAGCTACTAACGTTTAATCCGAGTTGAGGCGAGCCCTTGATCGCGAGAAGACTATCAAAGAATATGTTCACTGCCAAACCTAGAGAAAGGTATTCGAGGAAGCTGGAGAAAGGGGCCTCAGTTTTTCAAAGGAGTTTGCCCGAGCCAAGGTGGATGAGGGCGGCACTCGGCCATTTCTTGTGGACACTGCAGAAGGCGATTTTGACGAAATGCGGCCCTTTGGAGAAAATAAGATTCCATCATTTTGTAATATTGTTTCTAGTGCCCAGGGCGTGCCTTTAAGTGGATAATGCTTTTGCATGTCATATAAGAAGAATTTGAATGCTTTTATTCCTTTTATACCTTTTTTCTATAGTAGCTCTCGATCGTGCAAATCGGTTTTGGAACTAGTCCCTAAGCTGTATTATGGCTCACGCTTCGATTGGTCCTCCAGCTCCTGTCTGCCTTTATGGGCGGAGGGTGGATACCCTTTGTCCTTCTAGGCCGAAGCAATTTTGTGGGTGCGCAGCCCGGGGATTTGCCTTAACTGCTGTTGGTGTGTTGATAGTTTCTCTTCGGTCTTCCCTTTAGGTGTATTCGTTGTTAAATTGTTCTTGGGTTCAGTCTCCGAGTATCTTGAGATACATCAGGCAGAGTGGATAAGCCGAAATAGCTTTTGACTGGGTGGCCCAATTATTGAAGGGTAATATTTTGTGGCCTTCCCCGAGGAGTATCCCGATTAGGCAGGTGGACGGGGTTCCTTTTTCGGAGGAATTGATCCAAGCTAGGAGGACAATTGTAGAGCTTGGTTGTCGTTCGCTGAGGCCGTAGAAGTAGATCTTAGACAAGCTGTACTCTTTTCGACGTGGGGTGTAGACTTGACTGTTCTGTTTTAGAAATGGTCGTGGGGTTCCTGTAGATGCAGAGGGCATCTTCCGTGCAAGATATATATATATATATATACAAGAAAGGGATTGGAGTTTTGTTTCTTTGATACCTTTATTGTTTTTGACCGGGCTGAGAAAAAGTTAGTGGCTTACTTTGTTTGTTAGGGCCGAGCTGGAGAGGGCCCTTGATCGCATAGGTAGAAGCAGGGAATATGCAGATAGGGGGACTCTTATAGAGATTCGTGCCAGAGGCTTCGATCTCTCGGAATAGATCAGATGCGCCAAGGGAGTGGATTTTGATGCCAAGTTTTTGGTATATGATGATGAGAAGGAAGCCGATGGGCCGTAGTGCAGGCCGAGATTGTGCCCTGTTATCGACATGCAATAATAAGGAGGGGGACCCCATAACTTGGAATTTCTACATTTATGCTTGCTAGATTTTTTCCACCGGACCAATTCAATCCCGGAGTAGCCTTTAGGCTTGCATTTTTTCGACCACCTCCGGGTTCAGTCACCAAGCTGGGATCCAACTCGAGCTTATCTTACCTTTGAGCCCGTTCGGGCTTGCAATAATGGTTTTTATTTTCTACCACTGGATGCTTGGTGATTTCCTGGGTCCAATCTCTGAATCGCATTACTATTCTAGTTGTAATTGACCCTTTGATCTTTCTGGAGGTTTTTGATGGAGGAAGTTGCATCGAAGTCACGCTCTAGGTTGCATTCATGATTTTTGGGTCCAGTCTCCGAGTCGTGTTATGACTCGAGCTGTAATTGACCCTTGAATCTCATTTGAGCTCTCGGCCAGTGATGGTGGCCTTTCTGCTACTTCGTCATTGAGACCTTTCAGTATGAGGTCAGGAGGCTTGCATAGCCGGCGACTAATGGCAGTTCCACTATTTGGTCGTAGAAACCTTCCGATATGAGGCCCGGATGATCGCTTAGCCGGTGAAAATGGCACTTACGTTGTTTGGTTGTAGAGACCTTTTTAAATGAGGCCGAGAGGCTTTGCTTTGGTTAAGTATTTTGGATCCGGTCTCTGAATCAGGTTATGATTCAAGCTCACTTTAATCCTCAAGTTGTCAATTTCCTAGCTGGCGACAATGGCTTTTACACTTTATGGTCGTAGAGACCTTTTGATGTGAGGCCCGGAGGCTTGTTTAGCCAGTGACAATAGCACTTATGATGTTTGGTCATAGAGACCTTTTGATATGAGGCCCAGAGGCTCTTTGTAGGCTTTGTTTCCTCTCGTTAAGGTCTTATTGAGTATTTTTCTTAACTCGTCATCGGTTCTGAAAAAACCTCGATTTCAAGTCATAGTCGGCAATGTTTTGAGCACCTCGGAAGATTCATAGCTCAAAGGTCGAGTAGATTGATGCTTTTGCAATTTTGGAGCCGACGTGGTTGGGACTCATTTTTTTGCCTGTTGAGGGAAGCCTGTGTTTAACCGATTCTTTCCGAAGTAGATTCGGAAGATTTTTTTTAGCGACATTCGGGCATCCTCGAGTAGCATTTTTTGGGCTATAGAAACCATTTTGACCAGAGTCATGTGCGTTTGGCCGGGACCATTTTTTATCCCTAGAAGCAACTTTAGGTGTCTATACCAAGGGTATGCTCTTTATGGATTCATACAAATGCAACATATAGCCTCAACTACGGGATGTTTCGTGCCTGTTGAGGTCTTACAGTTTGCCATGCCTGTTGAGGTCTTACAGTGTATGGAGAATAGATTCGGTTTTGCCGAGGCTACCCGTTAGGGTCTTACAGTTTTAGATTTTTCAGTGCATGGAGATTGGTGGCAGTATTTGAGGCATTATGTTGTTCAATCCTAAAGATCGCTTTTCGTGAGCTATGAGTTTCACTACGATGGCTTGGTGAGCCCGGCGTTTCGACCCTGGGTCATCCGTATGTTGGATTTCCTAAGTCTTCGAGTATCTCAGGGTGTATTTCATGGAGATGTCTCTATCGGGAGCGTGCTGCAATTTGTTTCTTTTTGGAGAGCAAGGCGTTGGAGATATACTCTGATCCATTTATGCGATATATGTGCTATCACGCTAACTCGACCGGCTCCTAGGCCAAGTCCGTTTGTTTTGCTAATTTTCATGTTGCTTTATTCTTGATTAGGAGCCTTTCTCTTTTCTCATAAAATAAGGGGGTATTTTCGATTGTTCGATATAATAATACATGTTCTTGTCTTAGCGAGGTTTGGCTATTTTGACCGTTTTGGCCTGGTACATCATTCCCCCGTAGGGATGTTTTTTCGGCACTCCTCTAAGTCTGGTGGATTTCAGGAGGAATGCTCCTAGCTACTTTGGCCGTAAGGATGGCTTCAAGCGATTGTGTGGAGTTTTATCTCCTGATAGCTTCGTGGGCGTTGGCTCATTACAAACCTTGTTAGTAAAAACCCTTCTTCTTTTCTGGATAAAAACTCGGTCCAAGGAAAAGAGTGCAACGGGCGTGCCCTTTTTGAGAGGTCTCGAGGTCTTCGAACAGTGCCAGTGTCTCGATATCTTCGGTTAAGCGGGTGCACCTATTTTGGGAGGCCTAAATTTTTTTGGACAATGCCTATACAAGGGTTAATTTCTATCTTGGAAATAAAATAAAAGAAACGGCGGTACCTTGAGACAAGATACTTCTAGCGCTGACTTGTTTCGATCACCCGAGGTCAGTTATGTGATGTGGGTTTATTTTTGCATTTTGTCAAACCTGACTGATGTTGAGCCCTAATTTGTCCGTAGGCTTATTCTGAGGTAGAGGTACGGGGGCCGAGAATGCATCGTGTATCGCAAATATTTCTCTCACCGCATGCTGCTCCCCGTAGATGGTTTTGATTCCATCCTTTGTCGAGAATTTTTTCATCTGGTAGAGGGTGGACGGTACTACTCTCATGCAATGTATCCATTATCGTCCGAACAAGGCATTGTATCTCATGTCTCCCTCGATGACATGGAACTTGATGATTTCTCTTTTCGTTGTTTCGCTCACCATGTTGAACATGTTGAGGACTCAAGTGGGGTGTACGATTCGTTCAGTTAAACCGAGCTGTTCCACCACCCTTGATATGATAATATTGGTCGAGCTACCTGGATCCACGAGTACACATTTTATCTGGAAATAATTTACAATAAAGGAAATTACCAGGGCATGGTTGTGGGGTTGAGATAATGCATCTGTGTCTTTTTCACTAAAGTTTAATGCGTCCTCGGGGATATATCCTGGAGTGAATTTCTCCTTTGAGATGGATATTTTTGTTTTCCTCATCATGGGTTCCTGCGGGGTATCGGCGCCGCACATGATCATGTGAATGATGTGTTGTGGTTCATCTACGTCATTCTTCTTTACTGCCTCCCTATCTCAAAACTAATATTTGGCCCGATCGCTGAGGAATTCTTAGAGGTGCCCATTGTTGAGTAGCCGGGCTACTTCTTCTCGTAGTTATGGCAATCCTTGGTTTGGTGGACATGTGTGTTGTGGAACTCGAACGTCAAGTTGTAATTTCTCTTCGAAAGGTCTGACTGCACTTGTCTGGTCCATTTTGCATCCCGAATTTTGCTGATAGCGAACATGACATCTGATGCGTCGATGCTGAAGTTGTATTCCGACAAGTGGGGTACGTTGACGGGTCCCATATTTCTATCAAATCAGGTCCTATTGATGACCCCTCTATGATCTTGTCCTCGATCCATCCACCTATCGTTGCTGGGCAGGTTGCACTTTGGGGCATTCTTCCTGTCTTCGAGGTACGGCTAATACTGTTCTTCGCTTGGCTTCGTCTCTTTTTCCTGGAGTCTGCTTGGGTATACTGAGCCCGACGGGGCTCCCAGCTGGTCATCCTCTTCCCTGATCTTCGATTGATACCAGTTGTGGACGTCTTACCAGGTCACAGCCAGATATTCGATCTGATTTTGTTTTAGTTATTTCGAAGCCATGTAGCTCCGTTTATTCAGGCCTTGGGTGAAGGCCAGCATTTCCCAATCATCGGAGACCGGTGGTAGCTCCATTCGCTCCATCTAGAACCAGGACACGAATTCCCGTAGCATCTCATTTTCTCTTTACTTGATTTTTAAAACGTTGGACATCCTTTTCGCTACTTTAATGGCTCTGCCGTGCGCTTTTACAAAAGAGTCTGCTAACATGGAAAATGAATCTATGGAGTCGGGGGCCAGGTTATGGTACCACATCATGGCCCCCTTTGAAGTGTTTCTCTAAATTATTTCAGTAGTATGGATTCAATAACGTCGCTCTTTATGTCGTTACCTTTTACTACGCAGGTATACATTGTGACGTGTTTGTTGGTTTCGAAGGTGCCATTGTACTTAGGGAGTTCGTGTATTATGAACTTCTTCGGGATAGGTTTTGGCGCTGCTTCTTCGGGGAATGGTCTTTGAATGAATTTCTTCAAATCTAAACCCTTAAGGACCGGAGGGGCGCCTGGGATCTGATCGACCCTAGTATTATAGGCCTTGACCCTTTTATCGTTAGCTGCGATCATTTCCACTCCTAATTTGATCCTTTTGGTGAGGTCCTCGAGCATTTTTATGATAGCAGGGTCAACCATCGACTCGTTGTTTCTTGACCTTTAGTGCACTAGTTTGGCGGGGGGAGCTGTATCTGGTGCCACTGTACTGGGGGTTCTTGGATGGCTTTGTAGCTGAGTGACGGCTAGTTGTTGTGCCTGCAATATTTCAATGATATCATGAAGGCTAACTTCCTGTTCTTCCCGGGCTGGGGTCTTTTGTGCTTCCTGTTGGTCATTGCATCGTATGCTCCTGTCGGTGTAAGACATTTCGTCTACTTGCTGAGCATCCTGCGAATCTGCTTCCACTAGGATTGGTCTAGGAATGCCTAACGGATTCTACTGAGGTGCTCCGGCGGCCGGGCGGGCCACATAATTTTCCCCATGGTCTTTTACGTTGTTATTTTCAACCCTTTTTATTAAGACAGACAGTTTGACCTGCAATCAAAGAGTTCTCGGGCGAGAAAAAGTGTGAAAGATATCATGCGTTCGAGTGACAAAAATAGCAAGAAAATAATCACTATTATTTTTAGCCTCGCAGTGGGCGCCAAACTGTTTATCGTGAAGATGGTAACAACAATTAAATTTATAAATGGGATTCTTAAAATACGTTATCTATTCCCGAGCTAGTTTGTAAGACTGGTCAGTGCTAATGCGTGAAGTAAAATGATAGAGATCGAGTTAATCAAAAGTAGTAATCGAACCAGTTAGGGGAAGATCCCGAGCGAAAAGCAAGCTATTAGATACCTCTGAGCCGAGCCTCGAGCCTATCTTGGGCTTGTCGAGGGTAGTAAGTAAGGGGATAACAAATAAATATCTAGATAAGCAAGGCTTTATACTATCAATCCTGAGATAAATAATAAAGAACAAGCGAAGAAACAATAAAGTGTTAGGACGATCTTGGGATACATTTATTTAACAAACCAAGAGAATAACTATCAATAGATATGACTTAGAATCGGAGAGAGAGGTTTAGATAAAGAGAGAGAGAATATTATTGCTTTCTTTCTTAGACAATTTGAGATGAGCTACAAGGTGTTGGTGACCCTTCTTTTATAGAAAAAAGGGGCGTCCAAACTTAATATGGAATAAATAATACAATAAAAGAATGAGATGTGACACCCCGCTTTTCTTATGTTGTAGGAGAACTGACGTCGAGTCGTTTGGACAAGTCTTGTGGACCCCGGATACATCTCTCGGGGGATATCTTCACCCATAAGGGTCTTGACTGATGCACGATCTGGGCAAGGCATCGGTAGATCTCGAGGGAGGCGACCGAACCGAGATCCTGGGCCTTCAGGATTTATTCTTCGAAGAATTATGCTGAGGAAAAATTGGTCTCCTGATTTCCCCGCACACACTCATGACTCGTGAGACCTATATAACTTAGGCTCTGATATCAACTTGTCATGATCCCAAATACCGGTCCTGATGGAGCCTATCACATTACTAGGCAAGCCAACTAATCCATTAACCACAACTGTTTTTCCTCTTAAGTGCTAACCATTTTCAACACAAATTTTAAATACCAAATACATTATAAGCAGTAAAACAACATAAATATGTGGAAAGTCAAAATAACAATAAACTACACAGCCCAAAATGATCCGGTGTCACGAGTGTAGAGCCTCTAATACAAGTCTGAAAATCCATTACATAATTAGTCTAGAAAAGTACGGAAAGATAACAAGATAGAGGGAGAAATCAGGGTTGCGGACGCTGTGCAGCTACCTCGAAATCCCCTGCAAATGCTGAATAGCTTAAAAGCTCTCACTCGGCCGCTCGGGCACCAGGATCTGCACATAAGGTGCAGGGAGCAATGCGAGTATGCAAACTTAGTAAGTAACTAAAGTAAATAAGTGCTGAAAGCAGTGATGAGCAGTTCAAAAACATATAACTTTAAAATCAGTTGTGTCATATAAATCATCATTTCCAACATAAAACATTTAAATCAGTTATTTAGCAATATATCCAACAGAGGCTTATTTAAAAGAAGAGTGAAACAGTAGAGAACATCATAATAGGGCCCCTCGGGCAAAGAATCACTAAAAACATGGCCTCTCGGGCAGCGTCTCGGTCACTCATCGCTCAAACCTCATCACTCAGTCTCACAATATATCATAATAATAATAATTATAATAACTGTTACGGCGTGCAGCCCGATCCATATATTTATAGTCGACTACGCTCACTGGGGTGTGCTGACTCTAAAGGGGCTCCTACAGCCCAAGCGTCATATTGCTGCGGCACAGCCCGATCCAATATATATATATATCACTGCGGCGTACAACCTGATCAATATAGGTATCATTGTGGCATGCAGCATGATCCATAACTCACATATGTATAAATATCCTCACACTTAGGTCCTCGACCTTTCCCAATCATTAACCTCACAACCTCTCGGGCACAATAGTGAAAATTAGGGAACTCAGTCCAAATAATTCTCTCTTTTAAAGATGAACAGAATGAAGCAGTTTTAGACATTTAACAGGTAAAACATGACTAGGATAAGTTTTTAGCAAGTAAAGTGAGTAAAATAGTCAAAATGCCCCTAAGGGTTTCTACAGGTCGGCACAAGGCCCCA
Organism: Nicotiana glauca; assembly: GCA_026770625.1. NCBI lineage: Eukaryota > Viridiplantae > Streptophyta > Magnoliopsida > Solanales > Solanaceae > Nicotiana > Nicotiana glauca. The sequence continues at coordinate 150,591 of MU689854.1, forward strand.
AAAATGGCATACAACCCATAATACAGTATAATATCCAAAATAAAGAATAATATAGTATTTCCAAACAAAATACGCGGCTCAATAGTCGCTACGAGATGGACCAAGTCACAATCCCTACCGGTGCACGCCCACACGCTCGTCACCTAGCATGTGTCTCACCATGTTTATCAAAACAAATCAATACCGGGGTTTTGTACCCTCAGTTCCAGACTTACAATGGTTACTTAACTTAAACTGGTAAAAATACTACTCTGCGATGCCTTTGCCTCTATAATCAGCATCCACTCATATCGAATCTATTCAAAATCTGAATCACGATGTCAAAATATGCTAAGGGAACGAATCCCAAGTGAAAACAATCGAAAATACTAAAAATCTCAAAATTACCTAAACTCGACCCCTAGGCCCACGTCTCGAAATTCAAAATTTTTTACATCAATAGATTCCTTATCTCCCCACGAGTTCATACATATAAAAGTTCTCAAATCCGACATCAAATGGTCCTTCAAATCCCAAATCAAAAGTTCAATTTCTCAAGTCCTGGTTCTTCTATTTTTAGGCTTAGTTTTCATGAATTTCTAGGTGGAATTCACATAATAATCGAATTTTAAGTCCAAGAATCTTACCTCCATACGTTTCCCCTTGAATCCCTCTTCAATCTGCTACAAAAATCTCTCAAAATGATGAACTATGGAGGAAAATAACCATTCATTCATGGACAAGACGAGTTTAAAACATTTTTGCCCAGTTATATATTTCCTTCATCGTGATCGCGGAGCTTCCCTCGCGATTGCGAAGAACAAAACTTCAACTCCACGAATTTACTCTATGTGAATGCGACATGACCATTGTGATCACGATATTTCTCCAATCTTACCCTTCGCAAACGTGCTCACTCTTCCGCGAACGCGATGAACACTTGACCTCGAACCCATCTAACCCAAATTCCTCTACGCAATTGCGAAGACCATCTCGCGAACGCAATGCACCATTTCCCAACCCTCCGCGAAAGTGAAGCTCTTCTCATGAATGTGAAGGCTTAATTCCTTGCCTTCCTCAACTATTTCTACGTGATCGCAGGACTCCCCTCGCGATCGCGATGGGTAATTTTCTGCAACACCTGAGCCTGCAATTTCTTCTATCTTCTCAACTCCAAAATGATCCGAATGACCACCCGAAACTAACCCGAGGCCCCCAGGACCTCAACCAAAGGCACCAAAACATCCTAAAACCTTATTAAAACTTGTTCCAATGATCAAAACACCTCAAACAACATCAAATCACCCAAAACATATCGGATTCAAGCCTAAGTTTTCTAAAATCTTCCGAAATACAATTTTGATCAAAAACCCAACCAAAACACGTCCGAAGGACCTAAAATTTTGCACATACATCCCAAATGAAATAGAAAATCTACTACAACTCTTGAAATTCTATTTCGAATCCAAGATGAAAATCTTGCCTATCAATCAAAAATTGCCAAAATCTCAACTTCGCCAATTCAAGCCTAATTCTACTCTTAACCTCCAAAACTCATTCTGATCACACTCCTAAGTCTTAAATCACCTCACAAAGCTATATGAACCATCGAAACTCATATCCGAGCCCTCTAACACATAAGTCAACATCCGCTTGACTTTTCCAACTTAAGCTTCCTTAAAAGAGACTAAGTGTCTCAAATCTTATCAAAATCATTCCGGACTCGATCCGACCAACTCGATACCACAAAACACGGATAACATAGTATAAAGAAGCATAAATGGGGGCAACAGAGCGGTAAGTCATGAGACAACTAGCCGGGTCACCACAGTGAAGAATAAATGTAATTCATTAACTCTGTTATAATACAAATAATGAATACAGTAGCATATACTATAACATGCTATATATGTAGTTAAAGCATCACGAAGTGTGTGTTAGATATATACACACACTAACATATACTATAACAAGTTATATATACATTATAGTATTACAGTAAAGTGTGTGTGTCTCCATAGCCGCAGAAGCGGCTGAGCAGATGGGGCCTCAAGACCGCAGAAACGGTCCCAGCCCGTTTGGCCCATTTTCGTAGATGCGACCTATTTCTCGCAGAATCGGGACCGCAGATGCGGTCCCCTGACCGCAAAAGTGGAAAACAATAAAGCAATGAGATTCATTTAATATGAGCTACTTTCATTTTTGACCATTTGGCACACAGATATTGAGCGATTTTGGAGCTCTTGAGACGGGATTTCGACATAACATCGTAAGGTAAGTTCATCCCCCTTATTGTAAGTTTAATACTCGAGTTTTGGGTTGATTAACACCTAAAAAGTTGTAGAAATCAAGGGATTAGAGCTATTCCTAGGGTTTTAAGAAAACTTAGATTTTACCACGAAATTGGCTATGAAATGAAGTAGAAATCATATATTAATTATCCTTAGGTTACCAAGAAAAACATCCTTCAAACAATTTCAAAATACGGGCTCATGGGCCCAAGGTCGAATTTTAGGAAACTTGTGTTTACATATGGAAAATTGTGTTAAAAGATGAAATGTGATCTTGTGAGCTTGTTTTGATTAGTTCTTACCTCATTTTAACTAGTTTTCGATCATTCGGTTCCAAATTAAGCGTTTGGGCTCGTTCTTGCTATCGAAAGTGCATTTTTTAGCGAAGTGAGTGTCCTTCCTAACCTTGTAAGAGGAAATTGTCCCCATATGTGAGTTAATTAAATCATGTAAGGTAATTGTTGGGGCTACGTACGGTGATGAGAATCTGTGTGTAGCTACTATTTTGTTAATTGTCCGGGCAGTTTAGGACATGTATCATGCTATGTTTGTATATGTCTATATCCTTACATGTTAATGAGATCCCCTAGGACTTGTTAGAAATTGGAACAAAGTATAAGAACACATGTACTCATTTGATAACTCATGTGAACTTATTGACAATGATTGTGCCTTTTGTTCCCTTTGATGATGATTTATATTGTGGATCTGGCCGATCACCTCGGTAGAAATAGATGCATCTATGGTTCGCGACAATCGACCCTCTGGTAGTACACATTTATTTTATGTTGGACTGGGCCATACGATCTCGGTATGATATCTATGTGAATTCATATTCATGACTTGTCGTTTCATGCCATAAATTGCTACATATAAATTTTGATATTTATGCATAGTAAAATAGTTATTGTATTAAATGACCCTAGTAAGTGTCAACTCGACCTCTCGTCTCTGCCTCTTAGAGATTAAACGGGATACTTATTGAGTACATATTGTTTATGTACTCATACTACGCTTCTGTACTTAATTGTACATGCTCTGAGGCAGGTACATCTGGCTATCAGACCGGTGCGCATCACTGACTTTAGTCCGAGACTTCTACAGTGAGCTGCTTTCTCTTCCTTTGCTGATCAGTAGCTGATGGAGTTTCTCTTATTTTTGGCTGTCGATTCTGTTTCAGTCAGTAGGATAGATCTGTTATTTTTTATATTCTACTAGTTGTCCATAGCTTGTGACACCAGGTCTTGGGACACACTTAGTAGACAGTTCTTTTAGGGCTGTATAATTATTACTGAATATTGTTTATTATCATATGTTTACTTAAATTGCATAAATTAAGACAAGTGTTGTAAGTTTTTGGGTAAGTAAAAATAAGAATTCACTAATAATTTTGTGTCGGCTTGCCTAATAATGGTGTTGGGTGCCATCACGACCTGAGATGAAATTGGGTCGTGTCAATATAGTATCAGAGCACTAGTTTCACGTAGGTCTCACAAGTCATGGGCAAACCTAGTAGACCCTTGCGGATCGGTACGGAGACATCTGTATTTATCTTCGAGAGGCTATAGTATGTTAGGAAAATACTCTTTCTTCAATTCCTATCGTTCAATGGTTAGTGTACTAAATTTTCCCCTTCTATTCTCTCATAGATGGTGAGGATATGTACGACCAATGTTCCAGAACTGGGAGGAGCTGCTCCCCCCTTTGCTAGAGGCCGAGGTAGAAGCCGGGTGAGGGTACCGGCCCGAGGTAGGGGACGAGGGCATCCTAGAGTTGTTCTAGTAGCACCACCAGCAGATCTGGTAGGTGAAACTATCATTGAGGTGTAGGCTGAGGTGCCCGCAACTGAGCCTACCGCGACATACTTCATGAAAGCACTAGGTTTCCAGGAGGTCATGGGTTATATGCTGCGGTTCATGGATACTATGACTCAAGCTGGTTTATTTCCGACCGATCTAGTTATATCACAGGAAAGAGGGGGAGCACAAACCCCTACTACTTAGGCTCCTAGACAAACAGCTACATAGTATTAGACTCCGAGCGCACTACCCGCAGACGGGGCTCGGCCAGTCGCTGCAAGGGTGACCGAGCTCAGACCAGCTGCGGATGGAGATCTATAGAAGTTAATACATAGATGGACCAGGCTACACCCTCCTATCTTCAGAGGAGAGCGTCATGAGGACGCCTAGGACTTCGTTGATAAGTGCAGGGACAGACTGTACAACATAAGGAAATTGGAGTCGCATGGGGTTGACTTTACTACTTTCCAGCGGGAGGGCAAGGCGCGTAAATTGTGGCAGTCGTATGTTCTTGGCAAGCCAGCAGGTTCTTCTCCTATCACTTAGAGTGAGTTCACACAGTTATTTCTAGACAGGTATATTCCACTCTCTGAGAGGGAAGAGCTGCGGTACCAGTTTGAGCAGCTTAAGCAGAGTCAGATTTTTGTGACTGGTTATGAGGCAAGGTTTTCTGAGCTATCCCGCCATGCATTAATAATACTTCCTACTGACGTGGAAAGGGTGAAGAGGTTTGTCACAGGGTTTCATTCTGGCATCAGGGCTAACATTGCCCGAGAGGTAGAGATGGGGACTCCTTATTAGTTAATGGTAGAGATTGCTCAGAGGATTGACGGCTACCGTCTGAGGGGTAGAGAGCAAAAGCAATAGGATAAGAGGGATAGATTCTCCGGAGAGTTCAGAGGTGCCCCGGCTAGGGGCAAAGGTCAGTTTGGGAGGGGACAACCTAATAGGCCTCCACATTCAACACCACCATATGCTCGAGGTGCTCTGGCATGTATCTATTTCAGTGCTATGCCAGAGAGTTCTTATAGTGCACAAGCAATTCAGGGTTCCTCCGGTGGGTATGCATGTCCTCAGGGTTCTACTGATCCGTACTTCAGTGCTATGCCGAAGGGTTCATACCATCCACCGAATATTCAGGCTCCTTCTAGTGGGTCTACAGGCCATTAGGGTCAGCCATCGAGTTAGCAGACCGCCGCACCGTGAGGTGTTTTGAGTGCGGAGATCTTGGTCACATGAAGAGAATTGTCCCAGGCTTCGAGGCAAGTTAGTACAGCAGGGTCAGCAGCCTATGGGTTCAACACCAATTGCCCAACCACCTAGGGGTGGGGGATAGGGTATTAGAGGCCTTCCTAGAGGTGGAGGTTAGATAGGGAGAGGTCAGCCAGCTACTGCTCAGTCGGGTGGAAGCCAGCCAGCCGGCGCTCCAGCCAGATTCTATGCTTTTTCGACCAGACCAGATGCATTGGCCTCAGATTCCGTTATCACATGCATCATTTTCATCTGTGGTAGAGATGCTTCGGTATTATTTGATTCAGGTTCCACCTGTTCATATGTATCATCTCTGTTTCCTCGTTTTCTGGTTATTGGTCCAGAGCCCTTGGGCACTCCTGTTCACGTTTCCACTCCTGTGGGTGATTCTATGGTTGTAGATCGGATCTATTAGTCCTGTGTGGTCACTGTAATGCCTCTTTTTTCCCACACGAGGTTGAGTTAGAGGAGTTTTTCCCATTAAAGTGACGTTTTGAAAAGAGATTATTTATTATTTAGATTAGCCACTTGGAATTGAGTTTTGGTATTACAAGTCACCTTTTATTGATTCCCTTATCAAAAGGAAGATTTGACTCCTAATTTATGGTCTACGAAAAGAAGACCGAGTAGGAAATTTTGTTGACCGAGGGAAAGGTATAGGGCACCCCTCGAGTCCTCTGGTTCTAGCACGATCGCTTTTATTGACTAATGTAAGGTTTAAATCAGTTTTTGGCTATTCTTGTATTTTATTGCTTTTTTTTTCTTTTGCCTATTACCACTTAATTGGTTATTGTATTTTATTAATTGTGTTCACCAAGATGCCATACGCACACAAGGTATTCTTTGAAATTGAATGTTAAACCAAGAATATACACATGGTCAAAACATAATTATTTTAAATTTAAAAGTATCGAGATGAGGGGATGCGCACATGATTCTTTTATTATTTAAGCATATCAATCCAAGGTTCGGGTATGAACACATGGGCGAATATTGAAAGCACATTTATAGTTTTTCTAGTGTATTCATGATTTATTTCTTTCCTAAGTTTGAGATTAGTGTCGGATAGTGTATTCATGATTTATTTCTTTCCTAAGTTTGAGATTAGTGTGGGACATACATTATGAAAATCATTTTGTAGATAAAATAATAATACACTTTAAACAAACAACATAATATGTGAATGTGGTGCAGTGGCTAAAAAGACAGAACATAAGCTCACCCCTAACAACTTCATAAAAATAAATGTATGGAACAAAACAGATTAGATTAGCAATTTAATATGTCACATAAAAAAAATTCTAAGTCTAACCAACGGAATAGTAAATTTGAAATACCTTATTTAGTAATTTGTTCAAGATATCTTATATTGACATGGTTTTTTTTTTCTTGTAATGTTAGAAGTATTAATTCATTATCTCCCTTCAACTACATAAAATAATAATAATTCTTTTTTCAAGTTAATAACTTTGTTATTTCCTAAGTAAGGATACTTTAGTCAATTCGGATAACATGATGATGAATTATAGTAAATCAAAAAATATAATTGTATATTATCACCGTTAAAAAATTTTTGCAAAAAATATGCAACGATTTATTTTCTGATAATGAACTAATATTTTTTTTTTTACATTTTTCTGGTTGTCAAATTTATATTATATTAAAAGGAGAGTAGTATGCATTGTTGTTAAGCCAAGTGGCAAGCTAAAATGAAGCCACGGCAATTTTAAGACAATATCTATAATTACAAAGTATAAATGAAAACATAATTAATGGAAGTAGTTGAATGAATTTTATAAATAATTTAGATAGGTCTTAGATAAATTTAATCTATTATCTATATTTATATATATATGTATAGTTGTATCCATATCTACTATATTTAGATCATATAATGATCTACTCATAGATTTTTTTCTATATTAGCTAGAAATATGGAGGTAAAAAGTTAATTTAAAAACTATAGTAGAAAAAAAAATAAAAAATAAATAAAGACGTACACTGAGATAACATAGGGCTATCTATACTTTGGAGTAAGTTAAAATATAAAATAAAATAAAAATTTACTTAAGATATTAAAGATTTATTGACTTTAAAAATTAAAAAAATTCAAGCAACAAAATAAGATCTTACATAAAATATATAAATTATATACAATGTAAAAAATTAAATACTCAGTAAAATATATTTTAATAAAAAGAATAATAAATTCATATTAATATTGACAAATCGGGCAAATGGATATTTTATACATAAATAAATGTTTCTTATATGATTAGATAAATTTAACTTAAGAAGAACAAATCTTAACCACACGGACAAAATTTAAAAATATTTACAAAATCTAATAAGAATTAAGGCAAAATAAAATTTGATCAAATTTAACTTAAATGTATAAATCAACTAATATTGACTTCTATTTTCATTGTAAATAGATTCCAAAACTTTCTAAAAATAAAAATTTCTATTTTAGAATTACTAACCACATGATCCCTTTTCTTCCATTTCATATATATATATATATATATATATATGAGGATCATTCACCCTAATCATCTGAAGATCGATTCTTAAATCACCTGTAGCTGCCCATGCTGCTTAAGAATTTAATGACCTTCCATTTCGAACTGAACCGAACCTTACACACACAAATCCCAATCCTCCACAACATAACGCATATACCATACCACACTAGGATAACATGAGAACTTTTATCTCCCTTCCGCGCCGCAGACATCAACGCACTCAAATAGTCAAGAACTTTCATTGATCCCATTTAGAAGAAAAAAAATCATTACACACTCCATGCTTCGAATGCCCATAGAAAATATTCTCATCCTCAGACTATGGTAAAACCCCAACAAGAACAATTATGCCAATTCCATTTGTACAAGTTAAACTGTCAGGACTGCATCCTTCTAACTAGGCCAAGCTAAACAATCTGTCAGAACTCAAGAGCTTTGCTGCAAAATACCTGCAAAAGCTCATTACCTCGAACACATACAAAGAATTAATCATACCCTTACCATACCGATTCGGTCTATTATCAAGCTATTCCGTCTATCAAATTTCTTTTTTTATTCATCATCCACTTGATATTTTTCCCTCGATGTAGCATCACAGTGCCTCAATCCAGGTTCACCACACGAGACTCGAACATGTGACCACACTGTCTAAGACCCATAGGCTACTGAATACTCTCTTAAACATTCCTAGAAATACCACATTCCAGAATACTTTACTTGAAGAACTTCCTGCGAATCTGAATTCGTTACCATTACTTCCCAGATACTGATACATAGAATCCCATAATCAACATTAAATATCACAAGTCTTGATTCTTTTCTAATGGAAACACAGCCTCTAGCCACATACACCACCTTAAGACACCTGATTATTGCATGCAAATCTTAAACACAATAAAACCATTCTCGAGAGTCATTCACTCTTACACAACTGTAAATTATCTGACTTAACGAACAGAACTACTCGTGCCTTATTAGCACTCTGACACCGCAGAACATGATCTCATACCAATACAAACAACCATATTCCTTCTCTATACACTGAGCATTCATTATCAACAACAACTAAAGACATTCTGTTATTTCCTCGCATCTACGAAGCATCATATAACCTTTATCAAAATTTTGCTTCACTCGTGCCACTCATTTCTGCAACCAGGACTAATTCGCTGATATACCTCAAAACGGAACCAACAAAGCACACAACAGTGCGATCAGCTAATGAACAACAACCTCCCCAACTTGGCTCGAAGCCATCTACGGGACACATTCAATAACCCATAATACTTTTACTCTAATGATGACACAATATTATAGTGAGATTAAACTCAAATTATCTACTAGTTTATGAAAACACAAATCCTCGGATACTGAAATCCTCTACAAACCTTGCATTCATCCCCACATTAGTTGGGTCCACTCTCTTAAGTGACCGAATTTATCAAATATCAACACGTACTCATCAATTACACATGAGATCTTCTAACCGTGTACATAAGAATCATACCACTTAAGAACACTCCGCAGGAGATAACCCACCTGCTGCGCCTCAGTTTAGTATTTCAGCATACCTTCCACCATCATACACATAACACAACCTTTTAGTCTTTCTGAGTCTGAAATCATATCGCCACATGTAATGTACTTCACTTCCCTACTGAAGACACAAAAGTATTCTTCATGCGCCCATATTCGGGCTACACATCAAACCACAATAGGAAACGAATCACTTAACTGTTCATCTATTATCCCACATACTTTTTCTTCACTACCAAGTCGTATAATTACATCTCGCAGTACTAACATACTCACCACATGAATACCAAATCGCCATTCCGGCTAATAGCGACAATGCCGAACATATAAGTTCAAAACACTTGCTCACATGATCAGCACCTCACTGCTCAAGCCATAGGCAAGATCCGGCCTCAAGTCCTCCAGACTGTCCCAACATCAAACTCATGGGGTCACATCTCGCCCCTTGATCGGGAATCATAATCCATCAAGTCACATACAATACTGAGCACTCATGTGCACATACAGATGTGTGCAAGGAATTTCAAGAGTTATATCTCAAGCTGAGTCAAATATTCACGATAAGAATTCCAAGAAAGTGAAGGTTTCCTAAAGTTCTGCAGCCTCTCGAGGATAAATACAGACGTCTCCGCACCGATCCGCGAGACTCTACTAACCGGCTCATGACTCATGAGGCATAGTAACCTAGGCTCTGATACCAACTTGTCACGATCCCAATCCCGATCATGATGGCGCCCAACACAAATGTTAGGCAAGCCCGACCATATAACGCTCACAACTCAACCACACAACCCATTTCCAATTTATAGCATTAAATTATCAAATAATATAGTTCTAACCAGTGATAATAGACAGAAGTAATACGCAAATCATAACAACTGCCAATAAAACTCCCAAAGACCTAGGGTCATGAGTCTAGAGCCTCTAATAACACAGAGAAATAAATTCTCAGTAATATTGATGTTCTAAAATGTAGAAAGATAAAAGGGACAAGGGAGGAGTCAGGTCCTGCGAATGTCAGGCAGCTACCTCGACAACTCCTGAGAAGCTCTGAAGCAGCAAATAGCTCAACTATGCTCCCAAGACACCTGAATCTGCACACATGGTGTATGGAGTAAAGTGAGTACTTCCAACTTAGTGGTAATAGACATATATAATGGCTGGTAGAAAGAAATCCTGAAATATAACAATGCAAAGCTATAGCCAATAATTCTACACATTTAACGATGGAACAATATCCGGTAATAATAGGTAAAACAGATAGACATCGATGCATGGATGCAATGCAATGCACATGACCACTGCGGCGTACAGCCCGATCCATTTGGGTACCCGCGCTCGCTGTGGGGGTTCAGACTCCGGAGGGGCTCCTACAGCCCAAGTACAATATCATCATAGCATTCGCTGTGTCGTGCAGCCCGATCCACAATCAGTCCAGTTATATGCATGCAAGCCACACGGGCAGAGTCAAATTTATCATTTTCAGTTCCAATTATCAGGAATTATAGCTTAAGTGTTTAAAACTTTTGAAATTCACTAATCATTTCGAGACAGTGTTTAACTCAGGACTGATATCATGAAAACATGCTAAACATCATGGAAACAGTGATAATAATCCCTATGGGATCCAAATAATCGGCACACAACCCAGATATACTCATAACAATCCAAGTAGGATGTTTACCAATCAATTTCTAGTCAATAACACAGTATGAACATCACTCGGACGGACTAAGCCATAGTCCCCGACCACAAACGACCCCGCACTCATCATAGAGTATGTGTCTCGCCTCAATATAGCATCACAATGTGATATACTGGGGTTTCAAAACCTCAGGTCATCATCTACATCTATTACTCACCTCAAGCCGGCCACAAGACTAGTCCGCTATGCTTTTTCCTCTCAAATCCACCTCCAATTAGTCGGATTAAAGAGATTAAAATAAAGAACGTCAATCAACTTTCAATTCTATATGCCGTGTAAAATATACGTAGCCAATTAGGTAACTTAGTATAATTATGGGTAAACCTTTATAATAAACCAAAATGGTTAACCTTACAAAAATATTACTCCACTAATGTAACGATCCGACCGATTATTTTGCATTCAAGAACCCTATTTCCCTAAATAAGACTACTCGCACTTGCTTTTACTGATTTATGATTTGCGGAGATGGTTGGTTCGGGATTTGAAAGAGTTTGGATCGAAATCAGAACACTTGGTTCCTTAAGGCTAGCTTAAAAGGTCATGTTTGATTTCAGTCAATAGTTTGAGTAAATGACCTTGGAATCATTATTTGACGATTCCAATAGGTCTGTAGGATGATTTTGGACTTGGGCGTATGCCCGAATCTAGTTTTTTATGACCTGGGTTTTGGCCCCTAATAGTGAAAGTTGATTCCTTAAGGATTTTGAAGTCCTTAAAATTTGGTTTGGAGTGGGTTTTTGTGATATCGAGATCCGAACTAAATTCTGAGACCAAGAATAGTTCCGTTGTAAGCATGTGATTTTTGCCCTATATGAAATACTCCGATAAAAATCCCAAGAAAATAGATTTTTCTTACTTATTTGCCATTTTTAAGAAATTTTATAGATTTTTTTATTAATTGAAAAAATACCAAAATATCACGCATGGCATTTAGGCTTTACTTTGACCTTTTTAGGATTCATCGATAGTTACTTATTTTATAAAAATTAAAAAAAAAACAAAAAATGCTTCTTTTTTACACCTTTCCTTTTCATTGATTTTTCTCTTTTAATATAAGATTAAGTAACTTTTATAATTTTTATAGTTAGTATAATTTTATATATTTTTCTAGGACTTTTAATTCTAGGATTTTTTTAATTAAAAAAAAGATAAAAAGAAAATTAAAAATGAAAAAGAAGAATTGGAAGAACCTTCCCTCACATGAGACCTTTCCCCGAAAATATTTCCCCCCAAAGACTTTTCCCCATATGAAACCTTCCCCAAAAAATATTCCCCCCGAAAAGACTTTTCCCCATATAAGACCTTCCCCTAAAAAATAATTTCCCCCCAAAAGACCTTCCCCAAAAAAATATTTTCCCCCCAAAAGATATTCCCCACACAACACCCCCCTCCACATTAAACATATATACTCACTAAACTCACGAAAAGAAGAGGAGGAGCTGAGAAATTTCGGAAGCAACTACGAAGAGTTCCGAAACTCAAAATTTCATTTGGGATTGGAAATACTAAAAAACTTCAAAAGGGATATTCATCTAGTTCTTATTGCTGTTTCTCGTTGTTCTGTTGCTACATCAAGCGTTGGATTTCTCCTTGTAAATTCACAATCAAAGTTTAATTGAAAGCTCAATTTATCAGTTATTTGAATTCCTCTTCTTCGAAACTTAGTCTTTGTGCGGCGAGTTTTCGGCTTTTAGCTGAACCTTTTTCATCCTTATTCTGCCTTTATTTGGCTGGATTGCTGTTCTGTTTCCTGCTGAGCATTAGGTACGCACCCAAACCCTTTTGTACAAACTTTGATCTATACAATTAATTACTTACATTATCTCTGAATCTATATATGACTCCAGTCATTTAGATTCAAGTGTTTCATGTATTTTAACTTGATCGTACCTCAAAATGCTTTGATTTGGATTTACACTTTCGTATTCCATGTGAATCAATGAAATCATGCTTATTATAGAATGATTTATTTGATAACAACGAAATTACAGTGATTGTATTTGGATGGTTCAAATATTCTATATGCACAGCTGTCTAAAAATGATATAGTTTGTAGTTATCTTCCCTTGGTAATAATGTGCAAGAGCTATATAGAAAATAGTAAAGTCCTACATGGCATGGAAATTCGTTTGGTTTGGACAGTAGTTGATATCTGATTTCTTTAAAATTGTTGCAATTAGATGTGTTGTATTGATTTGTAATCATGTATTATATTTTGTTTTAACCAACTGTAATTGATTGATTATATTATATCTCTGATGGAAGCAATCTCAAATTTAGGAAAATGAACAATTTATGAACATCCGTAGTTTATTTTAGTTGAGTAAAACCCTTTAAAATTATATTAGGAATATAGGAAATTAATTCACAAATATTAAAATTGGGTTTCGAATTAGGTAGCGGGTTCAAGCTAAAATGGTCTTCCCTTTTGTTTGAATTCGGACTTGAATTCGATGCCCGAATTTATAAATGTGAATTAATTGGCCTTTTAGAGACAAATAATAAATAGAAAATTTTAGTTTGCTTTAGGGTGACCTTCTAATAATTAAATGAGACGAGCCTCGCCAAACCAAATATAAAATACGGGGCCCTCATTAATTACTTAATTAAAAATACTTAGAGATTCGGGAAGGGCCGTTTAGCGAATTTCATGGCCTTCCCAAAAGATAACAAAGCGTTAGTCTCTTTAGACGCAATTTTAATAAAATTACATTCCTAAACTCGGGTGTGCATTTCATGCGACCCAAATCCAAATTCGAAAACGTTTAATAGGAATGTGACGAGGATCCGGTGCATTTCATGTGACGTGGTCCAAAAATACGTTCTTAAATGACGTTCACTTTCTTAATAATTGACAAAAAGCGGTAAATAACTTTTAAAATTGCACTGTAGTTTAACATGTATAAAAATTAAAATTTAGCCAAATATAGCAGTTCAGCAACCGTTCTAGAACAACGGAACTCGGGAGTGCCTAACCCCTTCTTCCGGGTTAACATAATTCCTTACTCGGATTTCTGGTTCGCGACTGTAATACAGAGTCAAACCCTTTTCTCGATTCGGGATTCAAACCGGTGACTTGGGACACCATAAATCTCCCAAGTGGCGACTCTGAATCTCTTAATAAATGAATCCCGTTTCTATTGTCCTTTAATTGGAAAAACTCCTTTTTATTATACCCTTCCCCGGGGGGTAGTAAGCGAAAAAGGAGGTATGACAGCTCTGGCGACTTTGCTGGGGAAACAAACCCAGAACTTTGGTTCAGGGTTCAGAATTTGAGCTCAGAATAATTGTTGTATTTGGTTATATCTGATTTTCTACATATTTTCATGCTTAATGTGCTAAATGTTTACCGCTTTGATATTATCTGAACTGTATATAAACTGTTCCGAAACCTTTCTCTTCTCACCTCTGGGGATGTGCTTACTGGTTGAGACTCCCTATTCTGTTAGTGTCAATACCTTTAAATAAGAAAGAGGCCGGACAAGTTACTACGCCGGATTGCCTTTTGGTTCCCGGTACGTAGCCCTCTCCTCGAATCGAGTTGTCCGCTCGGGTACATAGTCTAGAATATATACCCATATTTTGAACTTAGAATAACTTGACTCCATGTCGGATCCTTAATAGTAACGCTTATTTGCATCACGTGCATATGACTTAGGGGACTCAACATAGGGGTTGGGTCCGTCTAGGACAGGTAACCGGAAATGAAACGACCAACATGATGCATTTTACGTGTTGCATTTATTTATCTCGGGCCCGCATGCTGACCGGCTTTTGAACATCAAAAATTTTGTGAAATTGAGAAAAAGAGAAAAAGAGAGAAATAGCATTGTAAAGAATTAATTGTTTAGTTTTAGAAAAATCGATGCCCAAATGCTGTCGAAACTCTGCCGAAATTTCGAAAAAATGAAAAAATGGAAATGTTTTATTTTTAATAGATTGTTTTACTAAAAGCAAAGGAAAAATATTAAAAAAAAGAGTCTTTTGGAAGTTGTTTGCAGAAAAAGAAAAAGAAAAAGAGTCTTTATTTTAGTTGGGGAAAAATAGGTTGTTTATTTGTTTGTTGAAAATGAAAAAAGGAAAAAAAAAGAGTCGTTATTTTGTCTTGTTTTCAAAAATAAAAAATAAAAAAGGAAAATGGTTTGTCTTGCCATGAAAAATAAAAATGAAAAAAAGAGTGTTGTTGTTGAAAGTAGTTTTGTTATTTGCTTTTGAAATGCCAAAAAATAAAAATGAAAAAAGAGTCTTGTTTTAAAATAGTTCGTTAATTTGCCCGAACTACGCTGGTTTGATTCTCACCGGATGTAAGATACGTAGGCAACCCTCATCGGGTCCAATCACCCCTTTTGCAAAAATAGCCAAAATCCCAAAATTATAATTTTTATCCAATAAGTCGGGTGGCGTCATTCTTGTTTAAAAATAAGCCGAATGTCCCCAAAAGGGCGCCGGAAGGCTATTTTTACAAGAACATCCACCCTGAATCATGTTAAAAACGGTTTGCCGGCACAGCCTTAAAATCTTCCTTTCGGAAGTGCTGAAAGGCTGTATTTGCAAAACTGAATCTTTGTTAAATTTTTTGAAAAATAGCCACTTTACTTTTTAAGTCAAAATAAGCCATTACATGGCCAATTTTCTTCAAATAGCCTACAAGTGATATTAAAACCTTCTGAGTCTTGCGCAGGTCCATGGCGATGCCGAGTGATGCCCCGTGGACCTCAGGATGTGAAGCTTTGGTGTACACTTGATCTAGTTTTTAATCATCGAGTCTGTATTTTGTTATTTTGAGTCTGCTTTTGTAGTTTCCTTTCAAGAAAAACAATTTGAAAAACCCTTCAAAACAAAAAGAAAAGAAAAACAACAGAATTTTGCATTCAATTTGCAAGAACTACGCTCGGTCTGATTCATGCGGGGTCATGATACGTAAGCAATCCACGTAGGATTCGACCATAACCAAAAGAAAAAGACAAAGGGAGAGAGAGGAAAACCACAAAAAGGCAAAAAGAAAAGAAAATAGCGGAAAAACAAGAAAGAAAGGAAAGAAAAATCAAGAAAGGCAAGAGGGAAAAGAACAAAAGGAAAAAGAAAAAAAAAGAGAAAAGAAAAAGATGAAAAATAAAGGAAGAGAAAATAAGGGAAAGGTCGGGATGACGCAGGCGACCAATCAAAAGTTGTTATCAATATGTTAAATGCCCTAACGCTAACGTGGTGGCTTTATTTTTGTCATGTCATTCCAAAAAGGTGGTTGGTTTGTGGTGTTAAAGTGGTAACTCTTCATTACAACACAAGTACAAAAGGCAATGGCGAACGACAATAGAACTGAGTTGGTTGATACCGGTGCCCGACATTAGTTGGCTGAACGGGATAATGGGTTGGGTGAAGAGGTGCGGGTGTTAAGACAACACGTGGTAGACATGTACCAATCCTAGATAACTGGGAAGGCGCCACCCCCACCACCACCGATTTTTCCAGATGCTGCCCTTACCCAAGCTCCAAACACAGCGCCAAATGATCCTCCATATTCCCCAGATACACCCGCTTATCACAATTTTTCTTAACTACCCTAATAAATCCATCACTCATTCTCCAGTTACATCTCCCTGAAATTACTCCCATGTCATATCCATTACCCCAAATAATGAATACCCACTCAAAGCTCACAATACCCAATATCACCCCCAGAGGTTGCTGTAAGGTCCTCAATTCATACAAGAAGAGCTTTCAAGATGAGCAACTTCGTCTAGAAATGAAAGGGTTACGGGAAGAGAAGAGCGAGATGGGGTACCCAGGAAGTTGAAAAGCACAGAACAGTCCTCCAGGGACAAGCGAAGAGTGGAAGGCCAGGGCAGCTTGCCCGCAGGGTCCAAAGTACCAAAATTTAACTTGTACGATGGGCGTGGAGATCCGGTGGCCCACTTGAGAGTCTATTGCAATGAAATGAGGATTGTTGGGGAGAAAGATGACGTGATGATGGCATATTTCAGTGAAAGCCTAACTGGAGTAGCCTTGGACTGGCATACCCGTCAAGATGTTGATAAGTGGCTTATATTGGGTGACATGGCTCAAGACTTTGTCCGATACTTTCAATGCAAATCAAGTGTTACCCCAGACCGCTCCCCGCTATCTAAGATGGAAAAGAAGCCGGAGGAAAGATTTAGGGAGTTTGGGCTCAGATGGAGGGAGCAAGCTGCTCGAGTCAGTACCCTGATTGGTGAAGAAGAAATGGTTGAACTTTTCCTATGGGCCTAGGGTCCCACCTTCTTCAATCATTTGATCCCGACTGTGGGTAGACCTTTCGATGAGGTGTTAAGAGTGGGGGAGTTAGTAGAAGAGGGAATCGAGTCATGAAAGATCCTGAGTTGGTCGAAAGACATTCCAAATATCCCAGCAAGCTTAGGTGGGGGATGGGGAAGCAGAAAAGATGATCCGATGAGTTTTCCTGATCAACACTCCGAACCCTGACACCGACCCCGTGAACATCCCCAAACTCCACATAAGCCACCTCAGTATTATCCGTCGAACAACACCCGGCCATCTATCCAACAACCAGGTCACTCCCTAGATCAGGTACCAGCATCCCAAAATTCACGCGTGCCTTCACTGCATTTTCAATCATCCAACAATCCTACTAAATTGAGGCATGGAGGGAAACAAAGGCAGAAAGGTAATTTCACGCCCATCGGAGAATCCTATACAAGCTTGTTTGAAAAGTTAAATCATTTTGGCCTGATTGAGCCGCTCCTGGGCTATACGCCAGACCCATACGCAAAAGGATTTGATCCTACTGTGCGGTGCATGTACCACTCTAATGTCCAGGGGCATAGCATTGAAGATTGTCTCTCTTTGAAAAAGGAAATAGAGAGAATGAGTCAAGAAGGGGTAGTTGTGGTCAATGACAGTGATAGGGAGCATGCGAATCCTCTTGGGAACTCGTTGACTAAAGTTGATAATGGTCTTGGCAGTATTGATGCAAAACTCAGTGGCTAATATGCCGTGCTTGGTAATTGGGAAGATTCTCCATTTCCTGGTCAGTCGGGTTGGAGTTTGGTGGTTTATTTGTTGTCATTTCTGTTATCCGGGTTATTTCAGGGTTGTAATCCGAATATTGTCTTGTGACTCAAATCCTTCTATCTTTTCATTTTGCCTGGTTTGTTTAGTCGTAGTAGCTCATTTAGTGCTGTCTAGGTTTGTTCAAGGGTTGAAACCCTAGTCTAGTTTGCTTGTTTTGTTGTTTAAACCCTTTCACCGTCAGCCTAATACAATTCTCTGTTTCCTGCCATTTCTAATCATTTTGTTTAGTTCTTTTCTCTTTTTACAGTTCTTCTCATGCTAGTTCTAGTGACATGACATGCACGCATGATTCTCAGCCTGGTTTTTAAAAGTCAGTTTAGTAATGAAACAATGAAACAATGTTGAAGATGATAGGGGCAATTGAGGGAAATAAGAACAGATTTGGACATTGTGAGATCACTTCAAGCCCAAATTGTGTGAAGCTGGGGCACATAGAACATAGAGAAACCCTATTGAAATGTATCCTGCTGCATCAAGTTGAAGCTAAATGCAAGTTTGCCCAAATTGGCAGGGTCCGTTCGTGGTAAGGAGAGTGAGAGTGGTGTCCAATGGTGTTTTATATTCAAAAAATGTAGAAGGCGATTGTGAGGATATGGTTATCGAGTCTGGTACAATCAAAAGATATTGCGAATGTTTTTTGTGGTTCGTTTAACTGTGTTATTTGTACTTGGCATGTTTTGGAGATTAGAATGACGAAGGCATTTTGTTCTGCTATCTAAACACTTTATCCTTTGTTACCCCTTTTGAGCCTTATTTATTTTCTTTCATACCCTCTCTTTCGGAATCAGTAGCAAAGATCAGAAATACAAGCGTGAAAGTAAGTGAATGGAAAAGAGAAAGAAAACAATTAAAAGAGAGAAAAGAAAAGGAAGAAGAAAAGAAAAGAAAAAAGAAGAAAAAAACAACAAAAAGAAGAAAAGGAAGAAAAAGAAAAAAAAGCAAGAAAAAGGAAAAGAAAAAGAGCAACGACAAAAGTAGTCTTCTGAACTACATTTGACTTGATCCCGAAAGGGTACGTAGGCGGCCTCTCTCTGAGGTTCAGTCACACCAAAATAAAAGTCCAAAAGCCCCAAGAAGGAAACTGGGGCAGAAGTTGTGGTTGTTGTGGAAAATCGGATTTCGAAAGTTGAAATGTTGAACCCATGTTTGAATTATTTTGAGCCTTTGATATCCTTTCTTTCTAACCCCATCCAAAAGCCTGCGTTACGGTCCAAAGAAATACCCTCTGATCAGTCTTCAAGAAATGTTGAGTCAAGCGAGCAGAGGAGAATCGTATCAGGGGCAACACTCTGGTCCAAATGAAGGAAATGACGAATGAGAGAGTCTTATTGATGAGAATCCCCACGGGTACCGCAAGGCGATGAAAGCTGAGAGAGTCTTATTGGTGAAAACCCTCACGGGCACCATGAGGCGATTATAAGTTGAGAGAAAGAACAAAATGAGAGAGGCTTGATGGTAAAAACCCTTTGGGCACTACAAGTCGAATAAGGATTGTGAATCAGATTGGATAAGCGAAGCATTGAAGCCCAGTTTCACAGTTTGAGGGTTTAACTAGAGTTGAACATCAGATTTGCGTGACAGAATACCTACAGGTGCATGTCATGGTCATTAGAGTTGGTATCCATATCCGATATGTTTCTACTTTATAGTTTTCTTGTTAGGAATCATATCTTTCCTTTGTCCTTTACTCTGTTCCTTTTGTTGTGTTTACTTCCTCCTCCTGAGTCTGTTTAGTCATAACAAGTGAGAAATGACTTCAAAATCTGCCACCAGCTTTCCAATCGAACAAAACGGGATCTGGTGAACACATCAAGGAGTCAAGTCAGGAGAAAACAGCAAGCACAATGAGTTAGCCACAATCAACATGCTTTGGGATTCGTGTGAAATACAAGGGTTTGATACGTCTCAATTTAGGAACCACGCAACATATGGAGGATGTTTTGGGGAACGGATCAGAGGTACTCTCCGTGTCAAGGGTAGTAAAGAAAGTGGTTAGTCAATAAACAGGAAAGGTCTTCGAATGGAAATCGGTTATCATGACAAATGAAGGAGCAACGAACCTCAAGGCTGAGGCCAGTGGTTAAGTCAAGAAAGAGCATCATACATACGGAGTGGGGGCAATAAACATGCCATGGGATTCGTATGAGACATAAGGGTTGGGGAGACGCCAGTTCATGCAATACAACAAATGGAGGATATTATGCCGCCCTCAAAGGTCAAGGCCACAAACCAACTACCACATTTTAAACTCACAAGTTTTCATTGTTTGAAACAGGAACAAAGCAGTGCAAGAAAGTTGGTTCAATAGTAAGGGAACAAGAAAGGAAAGAAAAGAAAATGCCACAAACCAACAACCACATTTTAAACTCAAAAGTTTTCGTTGTTTGAAACAGGAACAAAGCAGTGCAAGAATGTTGGTTCAACAGTAAGGGAACAAGAAAGGAAAGAAAATAAAAGGAAGAAGAGGAGAGCTGACAAAAGGGAAGTTTCTCAAATCATTGACCTTTGCCACTACTTTTCACAATGTTTCCTCCTAGGATAAAAGGCCTAGTCTAATGGATTTTTCTCCAAGTCAAAATCATAGTCTGACAAACCTTTCTCCTAAGATAACAAAAACTGGACCTAGTCTGATGAATCTTCTCCTAAAGTCAAAACCTTAGTCTGATGAATCTTCTCCTAAGGTCGACATCTTAGTTTGACGAATCTTTCTCCTAAGATAATGGAAAACCTAGTCTGATGAATTTTCTCCTAGGGTAAAAATATTAGTCAAATAGTTTTACTCACAAAGGTCGTACATGCCAATCAAGTCTTTCGTTTTGCTCTCACCATCATACCAGTAGCTTAGGTAACAACTCACAAGTCTGCCCGGCCACCAAACTGGGGCAGAAATTTTCTTTGTTTGTCTATTTTTGTTGCAGTCATGAGCCTACCTGAAGAACAAGGGAATACTTTTCAAGCGTTGCAATCAGGAGCCCACCTGGAGAATAAGGGAATACTTTTCAAGCTTCAGCAGTCAGGCGCCCACCTGGAGAACAAGGGAATACTTTTCAAGCTTCAGCAGTCAGGCGCCCACCTGGAGAACAAGGGAAGTGCAATTCAAATTTTATCTTTTAATTTTTAACATTTGATAACATGTTGTACCCAGTTACCAAACTGGGGCATTAAATTTTTCTTTGTTTGTTTATTTTGTTGCAGTCAGGAGCCCACCAGGAGAACAAGGGAATACTTTTCAAGCTTCAGCAGTTAGGCGCCCACCTGGAGAACAAGGGAAGTACAATGCAAATTTTAGCTTTTAATTTTTAATATTTGATAACATGTTGTACCCAGTTACCAAACTGGGGCAGAAAATTTTCTTTGTT
>MU689854.1:172142-183307 GCA_026770625.1 Nicotiana glauca
GAAGTGCAATTCAAATTTTAGCTTTTAATTTTTAATATTTGATAACATGCTATACCTAGCCACCAAACTGGGGCAGAAAATTTTCTTTGTTTGTTTATTTTGTTGCAGTCAAGAGCCCACCTGGAGAACAAGGGAATACATTTCAAGTTTCAGCAGTCAAGCGCCCACCTGGAGAACAAGGGAAGTGCAATTCAAATTTTTGCTTTTAATTTTTAATATTTGATAACATGTTGTACCCAGTTACCAAACTGGGGCAGAAAATTTTCTTTTTTTGTTTATTTTGTTGCAGTCAGGAGCCCACCTAGAGAACAAGAGAATACTTTTTAAGTTTCACCAGTCAGGCGCCTACCTGGAGAACAAGGAAAGTATAATGTAAATTTTATCTTTTAACTTTTAATATTCGGTAACATAACGTGCCCAGTCATCAAACTGGGGCAGAAAATTTTCTTCGTTTTGTCTATTTTGTTGCAATCAGGAGCCCACCTGGAGAACAAAGGAATATTTTTCAAATCCAGCAATTAGGAGCCCACGTGGAGAACAAGGGAATACTTTTCAAATCCAGCAATCAGGAGCCCACCTGGAGAACAAGGGAATACGTTTCAAGTTTCAGCAGTCAGGCGCCCACCTGGAGAACAAGGGAATACTTTTTCAAGTTCAGCAATCAGGAGCCCACCTGGAGAACAAGGAAATACATTTTTAAGTTTCAGCAGTCAGTCGCCCCACCTGGAGAACAAGGGAAGTATAATTCAAATTTTAGCTTTTATTTTTTTAACATTTGATCACATGATGTGCCTAACCACCAAACTGGGGCAGAAATTTTTTTTTGGTTGTCTATGTTGTTGCAGTCAGGAGCCCACCTGGAGAACAAGGGAATACTTTTCAAGCATCGCAGTCAGGAGACCACATGGAGAACAAGGGAATACTTTTCAAGCATCGCAGTCAGGAGCCCACCTGGAGAACAAGGGAGTACTTTTCAAGCGTCAGCAACCAAAAGCCTGCCTAGAGAATAGAGGCACATATTTCAAATTTTAGCAGTCAAGAATCGCTCGGAGGAATGGCAAAACATCACCAATCACAATGCAAGGAAACAACACAAGAATGTCCAGTGGAAAAATACAAGTTCAAGGCAACACAAGAGCAAGTTTGAAGACATAGATAGGACTATTTTTGTAATTCATAGATCATAGCTTAGGCTAGCTTCTTTTTATTTTGACATGGTGTAATAAGGGAGGTCAGCAAGCAGTAGCAGCAGCAATCGCACTGAAATCACAGCTCCTGATTGTCCTGGCTACCAAACCTTCCCGAACTACACTGACCGGATTCCTGTTTAGCCCAGGATATCTAGGCAACCTCTGAAGCAGGGTGCGGTCAAACTTTTCAAAAATACTTTGCACGGAATATTCAAATGGGCAAAAATCCCTCATATTGCTCACTTTATATTTGTTCGAAAACTCTTCATGTTTCCGAGCAAAGAGGGGCAGCTGTAAGCACATGATTTTTGCCCTATATGAAATACTCCGATAAAAATCCCAAGAAAATAGATTTTTTCTTACTTATTTGCCATTTTTAAGAATTTTTGTAGATTTTTTATTAATTAAAAAAATACCAAAATATCACGCATGACATTTAGGCTTTACTTTGACCTTTTTAGGATTCATCGATAGTTACTTATTTTATAAAAATTAAAAAAAAAACACAAAAAATACTTCTTTTTTACACCTTTCCTTTTTATTGATTTTTCTCTTTTAATATAAGATTAAGTAACTTTTATAATTTTTATAGTTAGTATAATTTTATATATTTTTCTAGGACTTTTAATTCTAGGATTTCTTTTTAATAAAAAAAAGATAAAAAAAATTGGAAATAAAAAAAGAAGAATTAGAAGAACCTTCCCTCACATGAGACCTTTCTCCGAAAATATTTCCCCCCAAAGACTTTTTCCCACATGAAACCTTTCCCAAAAAATATTTTCCCCCCAAAAGACCTTCCCCCAAAAAAAAAAATTTCCCCCCAAAAGACCTTCCCCACACAAAAACCCCCTCCCACATTAAACATATATACTCAATAAACTCACGAAAAGAAGAGAAGGAACTGAGAAATTTCGGAAGCAACTGCGAAGAGTTCTGAAACTCAAAATTTCATTTAGGATTGGAAATACTAAAAAACTTCAAAACGGATATTCATCTAGTTCTTATTGTTGTTTCTCGTTGTTCTGGTGCTACATCAAGCGTTGGATTTCTCCTTGTAAATTCACAATCAAAGTTTAATTGAAAGCTCATTTCATCAGTTATTTGAATTCCTCTTCTTCGAAACTTAGTCTTTGTGCGGCGAGTTTTCGGCCTTTAGCTGAACCTTTTTCATCCTTATTCTGCCTTTATTTGGCTGGATTGCTGTTATGTTTCCTGCTGAGCATTAGGTACGCACCCAAACCCTTTTGTACTCACTTTGATCTATACGATTAATTACTTACATTATCTCTGATTTTGTGTATGACTCCAGTCAATTAGATTCAAGTGTTTCATGTATCTTAACTTGCTCTTACCTCAAAATGCTTTGATTTGGATTTACACTTTCGTATTCCATATGAATAAACGAAATCATGCTCAGTATAGAATGATTTATTTCATAACAACAAAATTACAGTGATTGTATTTGGATGGTTCAAATATTCTGTATGCACAACTGTCTAAAAATGATATAGTTTGTAGTTATCTTCCCTTGGTAATAATGTGCAAGAGCTGTATAGAAAATAGTAAAGTCCTACATGGCATGGAAATTCGTTTGGTTTGGACAGTAGTTAATATCTGATTTCTTTAAAATTGTTGCAATTAGATGTGTTGGATTGATTTGTAATCATGTATTATATTTTATTTTAACCAACCATAATTGATTGATTATATTATATCTCTGATGGAAGCAATCTCAAATTTAGGATAATGAACAATTTATGAACATCCGTAGTTTATTTTAGTTGAGTAAAACCATTTAAAAATTATATTAGAAATATAGGGAATTAATTCATAAATATTAAAATTGGGTTTCAAATTAGGTAGCGGGTTCAAGATAAAAGGGTCTTCCCTTTTGTTTGAATTCGGACTTGAATTCGATGCCCGAATTTATAAATGTGAATTAATTGGCCTTTTAGAGACAAATAATAAATAGAAAATTTTAGTTTGCTTTAGGGTGGCCTTCTAATAATAAAATGATACGAGCCTCGCCAAACCAAATATAAAATACGGGGCCCTCATTAATTACTTAATTAAAAATACTTAGAGATTTGGGACGGGCCGTTTAGCGAATTTCTCGGCCTTCCCAAAAAATAACAATGTGTTAGTCTCTTTAGACGCGATTTAAATAAATTTACATTCCTAAACTCGGGTGTGCATTTCATGCGACCCAAATCCAAATCCGAAAACGTTGAATAAGAATGTGACGAGGATCCTGGTGCATTTCATGTGACGTGGTCCAAAAACATGTTCTTAAATGACGTTCACTTTCTTAATAATTGACAAAAAGCGGTAAATAACTTTTAAAATTGCACTCTAGGTTTAACATGTATAAAAACCAAAATTTAGCCAAATATAGCAGTTAAGCGACCGTGCTAGAACCACGGAACTCGGGAGTGCCTAACCCCTTCTCCTGGGTTAACAGAATTCCTTACTCGGATTTCTGGTTCGCGACTGTAATACAGAGTCAAACCCTTTCCTCGATTCGGGATTCAAATCGGTGACTTGGGACACCATAAATCTCCCAAGTGGCGACTCTGAATCTCTTAATAAATGAATTCCGTTTCGATTGTCCTTTAATTGGAAAAACTCCTTTTTATTATACCCTTCCCCGGGGTGTAGTAAGCGAAAAAGGAGGTGTGACATCCGTAATATCATTTAAGACTTGCACGCAAAATTTGGTGTCAATCCGAGTAGTATAAGTGTGTTCCGTCTGATTGAAAGTAAATTGAACAACATAAAGTTCATAAGTTTGAATCAACTGTTTTTAGGGTGTGATTCCTAGTTTTAATGTTATTTTCGACGTTCCGAGGGTTTAAGCGATTTCGTTTTATCATTACAAACTTGTGGGTGTGTTCGGGCAGGGCCCCGAGTGTCAACCGGACGTGGCTCGGACCAAGTTGGACATTTTTGGGCAAGAGCTGAATGCCCATCATCTGTCATAACTGCACCTGCGGTTGGTCAGCCAGATATGTGAAAATCACTAAAGGCAAGTGACCTTTATTTATTTCGGGAGTTAGACGTTTTGGCTAATTTTTCACTCCATTGTGGACGATTTTGAGCTTCTTGAGAGGGGTTTTTCACCAAGCTTTTGGAGGAAAGTAATTCCTACTATATGTGAGATAAATACTTGGATTTTAGGTAGATTACCACGTATAGATTAGTAAAAATTATGGGATTAGATTAAAACCTAGGTTTTCGATAAAAATAAGATTTAATCACGAAAATCGTTATGGAATGAAGTACAAATCGTATATTCTTGATCCTTAGGTTATGAGTAACAACATCCTTCAAAATTTTCAAAATCCAGACACGTGGGTCCGGGGGTGAATTTTAGGAACCTTGCCTTTGGGTTGGATAATCACTTTAATTGCTAGAACATGAATTTTATAAACTTATAATGATTGGTTTTTGCACTGTTTGAATAATTTCGGATTGTGCGGCTCTGAATTGAGAGTTTGAGCGCATTCTTGAGTTGGAAGTAGGCTCGAAATGAGGTAAGTCTCTTTTCTAACTTTGTAAGAGGGAAATTTCGCCTTAGGTGAACTTAATTATTATATGATTAATTGTGGGGGCTACGTATGCATGAAGTGACGAGAGTCCGTACGTAGTTACTATTCTTGCTATATCTGGGTAATTCTAGGCTTACACCATGCTAGGTGGGTACCATTATATGATTATAATTGTCGATTTGCCATGATGGAACTAAGTTTAAGATGTTAATATTTTATGGATTTCAAGTAAATATTTATTTTGATAAGAATTGAGGAATCATTAAGCTATATTTATACTTAACCGTATCGCAAGTATATTCCACAAAGGGGTGATTGTTTCCACTACTCTCGTGGGAGCAGGTCGTTCGCCTCGGCATGTTATTAATATTTATATGGTTCGGGCCATTCGACACTCACCAGTGCATAATTTACTTTTATGTCGGATCGGGCCGAACGTCCTTGGTGGTATTTGTGTATAATAATAAAACCGAAACCCCTTATAATTCGTATGATTCATTGTTTGAAAGGTTACTTGTTTTAAATGAAGAAAGTGCCTAGTTTTATTAATTGGATGAAAGGATTTTCAGTATTATTCTTGTTTGAGCTTGATACTATTTACATACATTGTAAATTAAATATATTGAATTTCATATTATTTTATTTTTTTTGTTGGCCCTAGTAAGTGTCAGAGTCGACCCTCTGTCACTACTTCTGCAAGGTTAGGCGAGATACTTATTAGGTACATATTTTTATGTATTGATGCTACACTTCTGTACTTAATTGTATAGGCTTTGAGGCAGGTGCATCTGGCCATCAGTTCGGCGCGTAGAGTGGACTCCTTAGCTTGAGATTTTCTAGTGAGCTGACCTTTGAGCCGTTTTGCAGCAGCTGGAGTATCTCTTTTGTCTTTATATTCCTATCTATTTCTTTTCCAGATAGTAGGATAGTATGGTTTTTTATATTCTACTAGGTTACCCACACACTTGTGACACCAGGTCTTGGCACACACATTGGTAGACTTATGATGCTTTGGCTTATTTTCATGATTGAGATTCGTATTTATTACTTCCAATAAATATGCTTACTTTTTTTTTAAACTCTAAATTTCTTAATCAATATGTAAATTTATCACGTACGTACTAACTATAAAAATGAGAATTTACTATTTGATTAGTGTTTGCGTAGCTAACAATGGTGTTGGTTTCCATCACGGCCTAATATGGTATTTGGATCGTGATAATATGGTATCAGAGCACTAGGTTCACGTAGGTCTCAGAAGTTATGGGCAAATATGGTAGAGTCTTGTGAATCGGTACGGAGACGTCTGTACTTATCTTCGAGAGGCTATAGGGAGTTAGGAAACTAATCTTTATTCGTCTTCTATATACTAAACTTCCTCCTTCTATTCTCTCACGGATGGTGAGGACGCTTACCACAAACGTTCTAAACCCAGGACAGGTTGCTTCCCCCGTTGCTAGAAGCTGAGGTAGAGGCCAGGGGAGGGCACCAGCCTGATGTAGGGGACGAGGGTGTCCCAGAGGTGCCCCAGTTGCACCACTGGTGGGTCCAGTAAGGGATCTCATTATTGAGGAGCAGGGCGAGGTGCCCGCAGCAGAGCCTGCCTCGACGAATTTCATGACATTACCGTGTTTCAAGGAGGTCATGGGCCTTATACTGCGATTCATGGACTCTATGACTCCGGCTGTTTTACTTCCAGTAGATTCGGCCATATCTTAGGAAGGAAGGGGAGCATATACCACTACTGCTAAGGCTCCAGGGCTTGCATCTGCCATATATCAGACTTCGGGTACACTACATGGGTAGAGCTTAGCTAGTTTCCACAGCACTACCTGAGCCTAGACCAGTTGCGGATGGCGTTCTGCAGAAGTTATTGGATAGATGGACTAGGCTACACCCTCCTATCTTCGGAGGTGAGCGTCATGATAATACCTAGGATTTCATTGATAGTTGTAGGAATAGACTGCAAAATTTAAGGATATTGGAGTCCCGTGTAGTAGATTTCACCTCCTTCCAGTTAGAGGGTAGGGCCTGTAGTTGGGGGCAGTCTTACCTTCTCGGTAGACCAGTAGGTTCTCCCCCCATGACTTGGGATCAGTTTACAAAACTTCTATTGGACATGTATATTCTACCCTCTCAGAGCGAATAGTTAACGTGTCAGTTTCAGTAGGTCGAGTAGGGTCAGATGTCTGTGACCAACTATGAGGCGAGATTCTCTAAGTTGTCTCGCCATGCACTCATGATACTTCCTACAGATGTGGAGAGAGTGCGAAGAATTGGTGCGGGGTTAGACCCTAGTATTAGAGCTAGCATGGCCCGAGAGGTTAGGATGGGGACTGAGTATCAGCTAGTGGTAGAGATTTCTTGGATGATTGAGGGTTACCGCCAGAGGGGTAGAGAGCAGTTTCAGCAGTACAAGAGGACCCAATTCTCTGGGAAGATTAGAGGTGCCTCGGTTAAAGGTAGAGGTTAGTTTGGGAGGGGTCAGCCCAGCAGGACCTCATATTCAGCACCACCACCGCCTACTCGAGGTGCTCTAGTAAAGCCTTATTTCAGTGTTATACTAGAGAATTCTTACTGCCCGCTAGCTATTTAGGGTTCCTCCGACGGGTATTCTGGTCATCGGGGTTGTTCTAGTGCTTACTTCAGTGCTATGCCAGAAAGTTCATACCGGCCCTACCCATTCAAGGTTCTTCTAGCGGATATTCGGGCCATCAGGGTCTGACTTCAATAAATTAGTCTATGGCATTGCGGGGTGGTTATGAGTGTAAAGATCTGGGTCATATGAAGAGATTTTGTCCCAGAGTTTGGGGCAAGGCAATACTGCAGGGTTATCGGCCGATGATTACAGCACTAGTAGTCCGACCATCCAAAGGCGGAGGACTGGAAGATAGGGTCGTCTAGAGGTGGAGGCCATGTAGGTGGACGTCATCTTGCTATCATCCAGCCAGGCGGAGGCCATCCAGCGGGTGCTCCAGCTAGATTCTATATTTTCCAGCAAGACCAGATATGGTCGCCTCAGATGTCGTGATCACAGGTATTATTTCTATCTGCGGTAGGGATGCTTTGATATTATTTTATCCAAGGTCTACCTATTCATATGTGTTATCTCTGTCTGCTCATTTTCTGGATGCCCCTCGTGAGTCATTAGGTACTCCTTTTATTATGTCCACTCCTGTGGGCTATTCCGTGGTTATGGATCGAATCTACCATTTCGATGTGGTTGCATTCTGTGGTTACGAGATTAGAGTATACCTTCTATTACTTTTTGTGATCGACTTTGAGATCATCTTGGGCATGGATAGGTTATCTCCATATCACGCTATTCTTGACAATCATGCCAAGACTGTTACTTTAGCGATGCTAGAGTTGCCGAGGTTGTAGTGGAAGGGTTCCTCAGTTAGTACATCTACTTGGGTTATTTCTTTTTTGAAGTCTCGACATATGGTTGAGAAAGGTTGTTTGGCTTATCTAGCTTATGTTCGGGACACCAGCGCAGAGCCTTCGATGATTGGTTCAGTTCTAATAGTTCAGGAGTTCATCGATGTGTTTCCTTTTGACCTTCTAGGCATGCAAGCGGATCGTAATTATAATTTTTGTATTGATTTGGCTCCAGTTACCCAGCCTATATCTATCCCACCGTATCGTGTGGCTTCGAAAGAGTTGAAAAAGTTGAAGGAACATCTTGATGAGTTGTTATCCGGGGGGTTTGTGATACCGAGTGTGTCACCATGGGGTGTACCAGTGTTGTTTGTGAAGAAGAAGGATGGGACTATACAGATATGCATTGATTACTGCTAGTTGAACACGTTTACCATCAAAAACAAGTATCCGTTGCCGCGCATTGATGATTTGTTCAACCAGTTGCAGGGTGCTAGGGATGATTCGGGACATAGAAATCCCGAAAACTGATTTATGTATTAGATATGTCCATTATGAGTTTCAGGTAATGTCCTTCGGATTGGCTAATTCCCTAGCAGTGTTTATGTATTTGATTAACAAGTTGTTCAGGCCTCATATTGATTCCTTTTTTATTGTCTTCATTGATGACATCATGATCTACTCATGTAGCCGGGGGGGCATGAGCAGCATTTGAGAGTAGTGCTTTAGATATTGAGAGAGCAGAAGCTATATGCTAAGTACTCCAAGTGTGAGTTTTGGCTAGAGTTTGTGGCATTCGTGGGGCATGTTGTATGTGACGACCCGACCCATTATCACGTGATTTACCACCCCGTTTTCCCTTATTGTGATTCTTCAAGTTTTTATATCGGTATTTAAGTTGATCGGGTGTAATTGAATTGGTTTTGGTTAAAAATAAGGCACATAGCCTCGTAGAAGGAAGCTTGTTTTAGAAAAGTCAACCGGAAGTTGATTATGTGGTTAGAGGGCTCGGATGTGAATTCCGGTGGTTCGGTTAGCTTCGAGGGATGATTTGTGACTTAGGAGTGCGATCGGAATCGAATTTGGAAGTCCGGTGTAGAATTAGGCTTGAATTGGAGAAGTTGGAACTTTGGCGAATTCCGATTGATAGGTGAGATTTTGATCCGAGGGTCGGAATGGAATTCCGAGAGTTGCATTAGCTTCATTAGGTGATTTTGGATATGTCTACAAATTTTCAGGTCATTCGAACATCGTTTGGACGGGTTTTTGATTGAATGTTAGTTTCGGAAGTTTTAAGGAAAATTAGGCTTGAATCCGTGGTAATTTGGTGATTTTTGTGTTAAAGGACATGTTTTTATGATTGGAACAAGTTTGTATGGTGCTTTAGAGTGGGTTGGTGTTTTTGGTTGGGGTCTCGGGGGCCTCTGGATGGTTTCGGATGGTTAAACGGAAGGAAATTGGTAAAATTGCAGGTCTGTAATTATATGTCTTCTGGTATTTCCGCTTCTGCGGAAATGGACCGCATAAGCGGATGATAGAGCGCAGGAGCGGTTTGGGCTTGAACAGGGAAGTTCCGCAAAAGCGGAACATGGTCCGCCTAAGCAGAGTCGCAGGTGCGAGTTTGGAACCGTAGAAACGGTCCTAGAGATTAATGGAAAGACCGTAGAAGCGGTCAAGGTACCGCAGAAGCGAAACCGCTGGTACGGTTGGAAGTCCGCAGAAGCGGTTATTGTGAGTTTAAGGAGAAACCGCATAAGCGGTCGTTTTACCGCAAAAGCGGGACCGCAGGTGCGGTCAATGAGTCGCAGAAGCGAAAATCGCTGAGGGTTTAAGTGATCAGTGCATTGAAAATTTCAGAAGTGTAAAAAACATTTGGGGCTTCGAACAAAGAGGTATTTTGGGCTATTTTGAAGAGTAATTCGTGGAGTATCATCAGGTAAGGACTCTTGGACCTAGATTATGTTATTAAAGTGATAAAACATGGATTTAATCACTAAAATTGGAGGAATCAAAGTATAAAAATGGAGGTTTTGCTTAAGGCCTAAAAAATGATAAAACGATAATTTGAGGGGTCAAATGGACTCCGATTTTGATAAATTTTATATGTACGGACTCGTGGCGAGACGAGGATTCCGGTAAAGTAAGTTTCATAATTTTTCGAGAAGCGAGCCCAGGGCTCGAGTTTTGCTAGTTTCGAGATTTTCCTTATATTTCGATTGTTTTCGATTGGGTGTTGTTCCATTTGCCTATTATGATATATGTGTACTGATTTGGCTAGTTTCAACACGCGTGGAGGCCGGTTTGAGGAGCAAAGGCGTCGCGAGCTAGAGTTTTCGCCGGATCGAGGTGGGTAATACTTGTAAATGATGTCCTGAGGGTTTGTAAACCCCGGACTTGCACATCATAGTGCTGTATTGAGGTGACTTGTATGCCGGATAACGGGCGTGGGGTAGAGCATCATTGGGTATTGTGACTTGGTCCGTCCCGCTTAATAAAAACACTACCTAATTGCTTGAAATTGTATTGATACCCTAATAAAAATATTAAGTATCATGAACTGGACTGATTGTCATGTTTTGGGCTTCGTGCCGAATATTTGAATCCTTCATGGATTGGTATCACTATCTTGGCAATACTGTGCATATTTTCATCTCAGTCTAAGGTTTTAAAATGGTATTTTGCAACTCAGCATTTTTATAAGATTTGAAAACCTAAACGAAATTTGATAACATTCAGTTGTGAGCTGCTATGGTGCTATTGCCCAAGGGGCTTATGTGCATTCATGACTATGCATGGATCGGGCTGCACGCTGCAGCGGGAGTGATATTGATATTGCGCTTGGGCTGTAGGAGCCTCTCCGGAGTCTGAACCACCATAGTGAGCGCGGGCGCCCAAATGGATCGGGTTGTACGCCACAGCATCATGTGCATTGCATTACATTCATGCATTGGTTCTACTTGTACTGCGTGGCATGACATTTAGCACTCATACATTACTGGCATACATATGTTATTTGCCTTGTTGACCAGATACACTGGTGGAAATT
>MU689855.1:6569-39642 GCA_026770625.1 Nicotiana glauca
TAGGCGCAGCAGCACGGACGATTCAGGGACTAGGTGAGCTGCAAACTGCGAGGCGACCTGCAGCTAGTATAGTTCCTTTCTGCACTTTGATTATTTATTTCCTATCTATTGTATTCCGGACAGAGGTTGTATTTTATTTCATTATCAGTAGTCGCTCATGCACTTGTGACACCGGGTTCTAGGATAGTTTTCGAAAGGTTTGATCTAATTGTTATTGTCAATTTAAATTGAAGCAAAACCCTTTTATTTATGAAAATTGAAAGGAAAACCTTAGATTTTTAAAAGTATTAAAAGAGGAATTTATTGATGAGTTAGTTGGCTGGCCTGACAGATGTGTCCGGCGCCTCCAATGTCCTTAGTGGATTTTGGGTCATGAAAACATGGTATCCGAGTCAATCTTTCCTCGATACGGGATTTGAAACCGGTGACTTGGGACACCATAAATTAGCCCAAGTGGCGACTCCGAATTCTTTAAATAAATAATCCTGTTTCGATTGTCACTTCTAGTTGGAAATAACTCCCTTATTATGCCCCTTCCGGGGGTAGGAAAAAGGAGGTGTGACATGTGGAACCTACAGTTCCTACCTCTTCTACTGCTGCTAACATTGATGAGGTTCATGCATTGGGTTTTGATGATGACCATGACTCTCTGTCCGTGCATAGTTAGCCTATTTTGTTTAGACTTTATTGTTGGTACTTGTGGATGTTTTGTACTTAACGATACAGTTATAAGTATTATGCTATATATTTTTGACCTTGTTGAATGTTAATTTATATTAATATCAGTCACTTTCAATTAAGTTTATTTAATAGCATTTTTATAATATGCTTGAACAAAGTATATTTAAAATAATTAATAAATAAAAATTAAAGAAAACTAGCGACAAATATTTTTCGTAGCTAACATTAACGCATAAAATTAAGTCTTGCGACAGATTGTTTATCGCTAAAAATAGGAAGAACTAGCAACCGATTCTTTTGTTGCTAATAAGAACAAACGGTGAATTTTATTATGAATTACAGTGACAAAATTAGTCAAAATAGCGACGAAACGAAGCAAAATAGCGATGACTTTTTCGGTCGCTAAACTTTTCTACGGATATATTGCCTCGCTAATCCGTCGCTAGATTTGCGACGGTTTTGTATTTTTTGTCTCTATGAGGTTAACTATGAGCATTTTAGCGACCAACTTGAATCCATCGCTAATTATCGCTAAACTTGTTTAGCGACGGAAATAAGATATTTAGCGATAGAATACGTCCGTCGCTAAACGCTATTTTTTTGTAGTGTTACTCCTCGCCACTAGAGTAAAAATCCCATGACGAAATAATTTAGAAGAGTAGATATGGATTAGATGATAAAAGGTGAAAGGCAATTGAGCCAAATTAGCCAAGTATCTTAAACATGCAACAACCATCCATACAATATGGCCAATTTGTCCTAGACACATATTGAAGATGCGACAAAATTCAATAATGACTGGATCAATAGGAGGTCTAAAGTCTAATGTAAAGGGATACATATACACAAAAGAAAAACCAGCTTTAAAAGAAGTGATCCTTTGATTTGCATTGGGGATCAAAATTGGGAAATCAAACTTCCAATGACAATCTCTACGAAAAACAGAGATCAAACCTTTAGTACTATATGAAGGATAAACATCGGCACCATCATGAGAGGACATAGAGGATACCTGGTTTCTAATCGACTCTCTATCAGAATAAAAAAAAAGTTCAGCAAGGATAATCTAGTCTACTGTAGGTTCACGAATTGGCTCGCTGGAATCCCTACTTCTAGCAAAAAACCTATGTGAAAAAGAAGCCCTAGTTCTAGAGGACAATTGAGGAGTAGAACTACGTTGAGAAGAAGAACCTAGTATGGAAACTGGCCCTGAACTACGCAACCTACCACCTCTCCTGCTTCTGGTAGGACCGAGGGGAAGTTCATCTATAATAAGGACCTTTTAAGGATCAGGGTTTGAAGAAAACATAGTTGTACAAAGAAGTAGAAAGGATTGAATGGAAAAATATGGAAAACCTTTTTGTGAAAGAAAAAACAAAAGATATATTTAAACTCGGAGCAATCGTCAAACAAAAAGGTAATGATGGAAATGTCATTATGAAAACTGTCACTTTGTGATTGATGCAACCGTAAAAAAGCCCTAAAAGGAGCTGAGGAATTGCAGAACCAATCGTAGGACACCACGTGTCATACGCATTAAATGGAAGTGACATACGATGCGTCAGTTCAGAAGAAGGCATAATGATATGAGGGAAACGACGGCAAAAATTCCTGCTTTAATGAGATCCAATTCCCGAATATTCAATTGCTGAATAAATGGTAAGTGGGGGGAGGGGGACTATCTGTATTGGAGAAAATCAATATTATACTTGGAATTAATTATGTCGGTGACGTATCAAGCAACGTGGATCATTAGGAAAGTGACAGTTAGAGGAAGGTACTTATAAAGATACGAGTCTTAATAGGTACGAGAAAGGCATCTAAGAGATAAGAAGAAAAAGTCGCTCGAGTCTCTTCATAATTTGAAGAGATACCGACAGAATGAACCAAGACAACAAAAACATATAGATTACCTTTAGTTACTGAGCATACGTTACAGAATCTTCATGGAACATTTACGATCGCCAATTATAATGTTTCATTAATATCATTAATTGCTAATTATGATTTGATCAAATGTGATGACCCGACCGGTCATCTCAAGAGTTACCGCTTCATTTTCTCCGATTCTACTTCTTATTGCTTTAATTATCAATTTTATATGTGATCAGGTTGGTTGGCTCGGGTTTGAAAGGTTTTGAGAAGGTTGGAGACACTTAGTCTGTTTTAAGAAAGCCTAAGTTGGAAAAAGTCAACCGGATGTTGACTTAAGTGTTAGAAGGCTCGGATGTTAGTTTCGATGGTTTGGATAGTTTCGAAATATGATTTGGGACTTAGGAGCGTGATTGGAATGTGTTTTGGAGGTCCGAAGTAGATTTAGGCGTGAATTAGCAAAATCGAGTTTTTGGCATTTTCCGGTTGATAGGTGAGATTTTGATATAAGAGTCGGAATGGAATTTCTAAAGTTGCAGTGGCTTTGTTATGTCATTTGGGATGTGTGTGCAAAATTTTAGGTCATTCGGATGTGGTTTGATATACGTTTTGGTCTGTGATGACCCACAAATGTCATCTTTAAATTAAATACTCATCTCTGTGTTTCAAGATCTTGAAAAGCGCTATCAATAATTTCTCGACTTGCATGCGCACTCCGTATAATTTTCCGGA
Organism: Nicotiana glauca; assembly: GCA_026770625.1. NCBI lineage: Eukaryota > Viridiplantae > Streptophyta > Magnoliopsida > Solanales > Solanaceae > Nicotiana > Nicotiana glauca. The sequence continues at coordinate 9,855 of MU689855.1, forward strand.
AGGTTTTTATGCGAAAAAATGATTAAACTGTGAACTAGAGCTTTAAAACTCAACTGAGTTGACTTTGGTAAACATTTTGAGCAAACGAACCCGGATAAACATTTTGACCATTCCGGTAGTTCCGTATCGTGATTTGGGACTTGGTCATATGCCTGAAATCGAATTTGGAGGTCCATAGATCAAATTATCGCCATTTAACGGAATCTAAAAATCTAAGGCTAAAGATTTCTTAAGTTTGACCGGAGATTTGACTTTTGAGAAAAAGACTCCGTAATGGAACTTTGATGATTACAATAGTTTCGTATGGTGATTTGTTACTTAGGAGCATGATCGGAAGCGGTTTTGGAGGTACGGTGCAGAATTAGGCTTGAATTGGCGAAGTTAGTATTTTGGCAATTTTCGGTTGACAGGTGAGATTTTTATCCGAGGGTCGGAATGGAATTCCAAGAGTTGCGGTAGCTTCATTATGTGATTTGGGATATGTGTGCAAAATTTTAGGTCATTCGGACGTGTTTTGGTTAGGTTTTTTATCGAATGAGTAATATGGAAGTTTTGGAATTTCTTAAGCTTGAATCCGAGGGTGATTCGTTGTTTTGATGCTATTTTGAGTGTTCCGAAGGTTGGAACTATTTTGAATGATGTTATGGGGTGTGTTGGCATGTTTGGTCGGGGTCCCATGAGGCTCGGATAAGTTTTGTAAGAGTTTTTGGAAGATTTTTGCCGTTTTGAGCATAAGCATGTAATGATCCAAGAGTCAATTTTTAGTTCTACAGATCGAAATTTGATTTAGAGACTTCCAGAATTTAAATAATGAATTATAGGAGTGATCTGGAAAGTTTGGTCTAATTTTATACTGTCGCGATTGGGTTTTTGACACGAAACATGGGTTAATTGTTTAACGAGTGAAATGGGTATTGAACTGACTAAATGAGCTCTGAATTGAGTTTGGACTGAAGGGCTGTGTTCGTATTATTATTTGTGACTCATAGGAACAAAAATCATCGAATTCAGAGTTCGTATGATGGAGTTAGAGCCTTTTTAGTGAAAAGAAAAGCTGCTGCAATTTTCTGGGCAGTTTCTGCATTTTTCGCACGTGTGAACAGTGACCACACCTGCGTGAACAGTACCCCCGTGAACAATAAAAACACGTGAACAATACCCCGAAAACATTCTGGCCAGAATGTTAAGTTTTGAAAATGGAACTTCGTTCCCATTTTCCATTTTTGACGATTTGGAGCTCGAATAAGGCGATTTTTTGAGGGATTTTTGGAGAGAACAAAGGGGTAAGTGTTCTTAACTTAATTTTGGTTAGATTACCCGAATCTATTACAAGTTTTGGCATTAAATCTGTGAATTGGCATTAAATCTGTGAATTCAGTTGGAAGATTTTGAAAACCCTCTTGGTTTAATTTAAAGATTTGAGGGTCGAGTTGTTGTCGGCATTTGATAATTTTGGTATGGTTGAACTCGTATCGGAATGGGTTATCAGATTTTATGAGTTTCGCCGGATTCCGAGATGTGGGCCCTACGGGCTAATTTTGAGTGCAATTTCGGATTTTTAATGGAAAATGTAGAATTTCATATGGAATTAATTCCTGTAATTTTTATTAACTTAATCGAATTGTTGTGGCTAGATTCGAGGCATTTGGAGATTGATTTAAGAGACAAAGGCATTGTGGAGTAGGATTTTGCTCGGATTGAGGTGAGTAATGATGTTAAATGATGTCCTAATGTTTGAAACCCCGGATTGCACATTGTAGTGTTATATTGAGGTAACTTGCACGCCGGATAGTGAGCGTGGGGTAGAGCACCGTTGGGGATTGTGACTTGGTCCGTCCTGATTGATGATTTTACCGCGTATTTGACTGAAACTTATTTGTATTATCATGATTTGGGTTGATTGCCCTATTTGGGCTTCGTGCCAATTATTTGAATCCTTCGTGGAATTTTATCACTATTTCCTCATTGTTTTCATTTATATTTAAACTCGGTCCTGTCGATATTTATGGTTTTACAACCTCAGCCACTTTTATACAGATTTGATATTTCTAAATGATATTTTAGGCTGAGAACCACTGTTTTACAAATGCCCGAGGGGCTTATGATGATTTCCGGAATGAGTAAGGCCGAGGGCCATATGTGCGGATATGTTGAGTGATATGAGGTCGAGGGCCTGAGATACATTTATATGCCACGAGGTGGCTTGAGTGACATGAGAAGGCTTTCAGGCCTTGTGAGTGATGTGAGGAGGCTTTCAGGCCTTATGAGTGATGTGAGAAGGCTTTCAAGCCTTATGTTATTATTGCGCTTGGGCTGTAGGAGCCCCTCCGGAGTCTGCACACCCCTAGTGAGCGCTGTCGACGATATATGGATCGGGCTGCACGCCGCAGCGGTTACTATATGAGAGTGTTCTGATAGTGAGCTCGAGGGGCTGATACTGTTCTGAGTTACTGATACTGAGCCCGAGGGGCAGATTTCTACTGATTATTTACTGAGAAATTACATATTTTACTGGTTTTGAAAGAGATATCATTTGATACTTCACCGATTTACTGATTTTAAGTGATTTCACTGCTTCTGTAAAGAATGATGTGTGCCTTGACGTTATTTCTTGTATTCAGCCATTATTTATATTTATTACTCACTGGGTCGGAGTACCCACATTACTCCCTAGACCGTGTGTGCAGATTCAGGCATAGCAGATTTCCATTCCTGAGAGCTGATCTTTCCAGTCCAGGAAGTGTTTCGAAGACTACGAGGTAGCTGTTGGAGTCCGTATCCCCCGTGACTCCTTTATATTATTATTTCCATGTCATTTGAACTATTGTATCAGGTTTCGTATTTAGTAGACTTGTGTCAGGATTTCTTAGTTGCTCATGACCTGTGACTCCCCGGTTAGGGCTGTGTTGGATTGGATTTCCGCTTTTTTATCTACACTTCCGCTATTTGGTATTATTAAACCATGGTGTACTATAATTGTGTTAAATAATTATTGTAAAAGGATGAATTGGGTTGGCTGACTGGCCTTGTCTTCACGAGAGGCGCCATCACAACTAGGTTCGGGATTTAGATCGTGACAAGTTGGTATCAGAGCCTAGGTTACATAGGTCTCACGAGTCATGAGTAGGTTTAGTAGAGTCTTGCAGATCGGTATGGAGACGTCTGTATTTATCCTCGAGAGGCTGCACAACCTTTAGGAAAAACTTCATATTCTTGAAATTCTTATCGTGCGTCCTTGATTCAGCTTGAAAACTAACTCTTACATTTCCTTCCATGTGATCGTATGCGCGAACGAGCGCTCAGTATTAGATGTGCCTTGATGGCTTGTAATTCCCCGATCGAAGGGCAAGACGTGATCTCTGTGAGTTTGATGTTAGGCCAGTCTGGAGGACTTAAGGTCGGATTTTTGCCTATGGCTTGAGCACCAAGGTGCTGATTATGTGAGCTGTGTTTTTGAACTTATATATTCAGTAGTGCCCTATTAATATAAATGATGGTTGGATGGCTATGCGATGAGTATGTAATGACTGCGAGATGTGATCATATAATTTGGAAGCGATGAGAAGGGTCTGCTGGAGTATAGATGAACTATTAGGTGTTTGATTTCCATTGTGATTGGATGTGTAGGCCCGAGTTATGGGTACGTGAAGAATTGTTTTTTTCCTGTCTCCTAGTTGGGAGTAAAGTAAATTTCATGTTTCGTTATGAGTTCAAACTCAGGAAGACTAAGTGACTGTGTAATGTGGATGACGGTGGAAGGTAAATATAGAAATGTTAGTTTGAGGCAAGACATGTGGTTTATCTCCTGCGGAGTGTTCTAGAGTTGCGTGATCTTTATGTTTTATGTTAGAAGATCCCATTTACAAGTGAGATATATATGTTGAAATTTATATTTTTGATCGCCCAAGAGGGTGGATTTAACTACTACGAGAGTGAATACGAGAATTGCAGAAGATCTGAAGTACCAGATGGTTTGTGTTCCACGTTCTTATGAAGGATTTAGTTAATCTCACTTTAGTATTATATAAGCAATAAAGTATATGCGTTACGAGTTATGGTGTGTGTTTTGATATATGGCTTTGATCCATGTTAGGGATTTGCTATTGATTAGCTGATTGCACGGTTATGTTCTATGTTGGTTCCGGTTTGAGGTGTGCTAGTGAATCAGTTCTGGTTTGTGGAGATTGAGCCCGAGGATGGCTCGAGTAAAGGGAAATTTTTGACTAAGTTAAGGCTATATGTTGTAGTGTCAGAATTGCCAATGAGCCACTGGTTGTTCGGTTCTATTGATCAGGTTAAATTGCGGTTCGAGTAGAGTGGATGGCTCTCATGAATGGTTCTAATGTTCTCAAAATTTTGCATGTAATAATTGCGAATTTCAGGTTGTATTTTTGGCTAGAAGCTGAGGGTTGCATTTGGAGGGTGTCAAGATTTGTGGGTTTTCTATAACAATCATGGGCTTCTATGTGGCACTTTCAGGAAGGTGCAGGTAATTGTTCGGAATTCGTAGAATGTCTCTTCAGGGTAAGTATTTTGACGTGGTGCTTGCGGGAATATTTAAAAGAATATTCAACGCTTATGAGCCTTAGACGTTGTGGTTTCATGTTAAAGTATGTAGGACAAATTTCAGTTAAGAATAATGGTATACTAACACGGAAATAGATAAATGTGAAAGTAATTCGGTATGGTAATTGATACGATAGGGTCTTAGTGTACTAATGATGTGGTGATGCTTTATAGATGTGTTTGTGGCAATATTCTTGGATTGGTGACCTACATGGCCTGGTCAAGGCAGAGGAATTCTGTTTTGATAACTTGGTTATGTGCGAGCAGATTTGAAAGTTTTCTTGATGGTTTTTACCATAGTTTGAGCCGGATATCTTCTACCCGTGTGAGGAACATATTGTATATTGTGAACTCCTCCTAGATGGGAGAAAATAGAAGATTTCTAACTACCCAAAATGAAACTTTCCTATAGCCCAGAAATTCTAATGATATTCTTGTGTTTGCAACATGATGGCATGAAAGAAGCGGTGTGTTGTACATGCTTAATATTTTCATGTACGAGCTGGCAGTTCATCCTTGAAGGGAAGGTCACGAATTATGGATAGAATAGTTAGTTTCGGATATTTAGATTGAATGTTATAACTGCTCGGTAAAACCTGAGAAGGGTGCGCATTATATTTTGTCTAACAGATGTTTATTGTTATTTCAACACTCACTTGGTTGGTCGACTACCAATATTCCAATATTCGGGTTGGGGAAATGATGTTAGGAGTTGTTTTGGTGTTACTCTGACAGTTGGATATGCCCAATTATAGGGGAGACCTTGCCGAAATTTTTGAAAATTTTAGGAGTTAGAAAATTTTGGGATACTGAGATGTGCAAAGAAAGAGATAAGTTACATTATGTGTTTGAGGACGGACTCCACTTCTCATTTGAGGACGAATGACCCTAAGTAGGGGAGAATGTAATACCCCATATTTGATGGGTGCATAGGTATGAGTTGCTATAGCCAGTCGAGACTTATATCATGTGTTGGCGTGAAAATCGGACCTTTCTGGAAATGATTGGAGTGAAAGAAATTTGTTTTTAAAGTGTACAAATATGGATAAAGGAAATAATCTCAATTGAAATGGTGTTGTCGGACTTATGTCAAATGTGGTAATGTGGTCAACCGCGAATATTTTTGTAAACGTAAAATCATCAATTTGGTAACTTGAGAATAATTCTTTGTATGTTCGAGGACGAACGTTTGTTTTAGAGGTGGAGAATATGATGACCCACAAATGGCATCTTTAAATTAAATAATCATCTCGGTGTTTTAAGATCTTGAAAAGAGCTATAAATAAGTTCTCGACTTGCATGCGCGGTCCGTATAATTTTCCGGAAGGTTTTTATGTGAAAAATGGATTAAACTGTGAACTAGAGCTTTAAAACTCAACTGAGCTGACTTTGGTCAACATTTTGAGCAAACGAACCCGGATAAATGTTTTGACCATGCCGATAGTTCCGTATCGTGATTTGGGACTTGGTCTTATGCCTGAAATCAAATTTGGAGGTCCCTAGATCAAAAGAAAAAGAACCTGGAATGGAATTTTGATGATTCCAATAGTTTCGTATGGTGATTTGTGACTTAGGAGCATGATCGGAAGTGGTTTTGGAGGTACGGTGCAGAATTAGGCTTGAATTGGCAAAGTAAGTATTTTGCCAATTTTCGGTTGATAGGTGAGATTTTGATCCGAGGGTCGGAATGGAATTCCAAGAGTTTTTGTAGCTTCGTTATATGATTTGGGATATGTGTGCAAAATTTCAGGCCACTCGGACGTGTTTTGATTTGGTTTTTGATAAAATGAGTAATACGGAAGTTTTGGAATTTCTTAAGCTTGAATCTGAGGGTGATTCAATGTTTTGATATTGTTTTGAGTGTTCCGAAGGTTGGAACAATTTTGAATGATGTTATGGGGTGTGTTGTCATGTTTGGTCGGGGTCCCATGAGGCTCGGATAAGTTTTGGAAGAGTTTTTGGAAGATTTTTGCCATTTTGAGCATAAGCATGTAATGCTTCAAAAGTCCATTTTTAGTTTTAGAGATCGAAATTTGATTTCGAGACTTCTAGAATTTAAATAATGAATTATAGAAGTGATCTGGAAAGTTTGGTCTAATTTCATTAAGTCGCGATTGGGTTTTTGACACGAAACATGAGCTAAGTGTTTAACGAGCAAAATGGGTATTGAACTGAGTAAATGAGCTCTGAGTTTTGACTGAAAGGCTATGTTCGTATTATTATTTTTGACTCATAGGAACAAGAATCATCGAATTCCGAGTTCGTATGACGGAGTTAGAGCCTTTTTAGTGAAAAGAAAAGCTGCTGCAATTTTCTGGGCAGTTTCTGCATTTTTCGCACGTGTGAACAGTGGCCACACCTGCGTGAACAGTAACCCCATGAACAGTAGCCGTGAACAGTAAAACGTGTGAACAGTACCCGAAAATATTTTGGGCAGAATATTAAGTTTTGAAAATGGGACTTCGTTGCCATTTTCCATTTTTGACGACTTGGAGCTCGGATAAGGTGATTTTTCGAGGAATTTTTGGAGAGAACAAATGGGTAAGTGTTCTTAACTTAATTTTGGTTAGATTATCCGAATCTATTACAAGTTTTGGCGTTAAATCTGTGAATTTAGTTGGAAGATTTTGAAAACCCTCTTGGTTTAATTTGAAAATTTGAGGGTCGAGTTATTGTCGGAATTTGATAATTTTGGTATGGTTGAACTCATATCGGAATGGGTTGTCGGATTTTATGAGTTTCGCCGGATTCTGAGATGTGGGCCCCACAGGCAAATTTTGAGTGCGATTTCGGATTTTAAATGGAAAATATAGAATTTCATATGAAATTAATTCCTATATTTTTTATTAACTGAATCGAATTACTGTGGCTAGATTCGAGGCATTTGGAGATCGATTTAAAAGACAAATGCATTGTGGAGTAGGATTTTGCTCGGATTGAGGTGAGTAATGATGTTAAATGATGTCCTGAGGGTTTGAAACCCCGGATTGCACATCGTAGTGCTATATTGAGGTGACTTGCATGTCGGATAGCGAGCGTGGGGTAGAGCACCGTTGGGTATTATGACTTGGTCCGCCCCGATTGATGATTTTACCACGTACTTGACTGAAACTTATTTGTTATTATCATGATTTTGGCTGATTACCATATTTGGGCTTTGTGCCAATTATTTGAATCCTTCGGGGATTTTTATCACTATTTCCTCACTATTTTCACTTATATTTAAACTCAGTCCTGTTGATATTTATGGTTTTACAACCTTAGCCACTTTTATACAGATTTGATATTTCTAAATGATATTTTGGGCTGAGAGCCACTGTTTTACAAATGCCCGAGGGGCTTATGATGATTTCCGGACTGAGTAAGGCCGAGGGCCATATGTGAGGATTATGTGAGGATATGCTGAGTGATATGAGGCCGAGGGCCTGAGATACATTTATATGCCACGAGGTGGCTTGAGTGACGTGAGAAGGCTTTCATGCCTTGTGAGTGATGTGAGGAGGCTTTCAGGCCTTATGAGTAATGTGAGTAGGCTTTCAAGCCTTATCTTATTATGTGAGAAGGCTTTCAGGACTTATGTTATTATTGCGTTTGGTCTGTAGGACTTGACAAAGGCATGCGCGGATCAGTGGGACGACTTAGTTTATGGCAAGGCATGGCTATGAACTTAAGGGCAAGGCATGGTCCAAAACAAAGCAGGGCTGGAGACTAAACGTGGGCAAAAATCTGGAAGGCTAGTGTGCAAGGCATGTGATGTAAGTGGTGTGCAAGGCATGTGCTTTGGAAGTTGAAGACATGTGCAAAGCACATATGCAGTTGAATCTATTGCTTAGGACAAGGCCATTTCGTGGGAAGAGTTTGAATTTGAATTCAAACAGAATGGTTAGCTTGTTTTTAGAAGTGTCATGTGCATGGCACATTGTCTTAACTGCCCCAACTGCCCCTTTGTAAAACTGCTATGGGCAGCCCCTTTTTTTATATGTGTATTTTCATTTGGCATTGGCAAGTAGCATATTGTGAGCCAAGTCAAAACGCGAGACCTTTTGTAATTCTGCGAGAATAAAAAAGGTTGGGTATTTTACCCGTAATTCTGTGTGTTCTTAAGTTTGGCTAAAGTATGAAAATTCGAAGTGTCAGACTGTGTGTGCGAAAAGTTAGGCTGAGTAGCTGTGTGATTGCTACTGCTGTGCAGTGTCAATATTTGCGAAAAAATTGGCCCTGCAACACCTTCTATAGTGGCTATAGTTATTCTCACACGCTCGTCACCTAGCATGTGTGTCACCTCTAAACAATTGATGTAACACAAAATTCGAGAATTCATACCCTTAGAACCAAGTTTAGAAATATTACTTATCTCAAATCGTGTAATTCTTTATTCTAATATTCCCTTGTTTCACGAATCGGCCTCTGAACGCCTCGAATCTTGTCACCATTAATTCGATACAGTCACCACAAATTATAGGAGTTAATCCCATATGAAAATACTAAAATTTCCACCAGAAATCTGAAATCCAACTCAAAAAATATCAGTAGGATCCACATCTCGAAACCCGACAAAAGTTACAAAATAAGAACGCCCTTTTAACCACAAGCCCAACCATACCAAATTTACCAAATTCCGACATCAACTCGACCTCCGGAGTCTGCACACCCCCAGTGAGCGTCGTCGATGATATATGGATCGGGCTGCACGCCGCAGCGGTTACTATATGAGAGTATTTGAGAGTGAGACCGAGAGGCTGATACTATTCTGAGTTACTGATACTGAGCCCGATGGGTAGATTTCTACTGATTATTTATTGAGAAATTACCTGTGTTTACGGGTTTTGAAAGAGAATTCATTTGATACTTCACTGATTTACTAATTCTAAGTGATTTCACTACTTATGTATAGAATGATGTGTGCCTTGACGTGTTTTCTTGCTTTTAGTTATTATTTATATTTATTACTCACTGGGTCGGAGAACTCACATCACTCCCTGTACCGTGAGTGCAGATTCAGGCATAGCAGGTTTCCACTCCTAAGAGCTGATCCTTCCAGTCCAGGCGGTGTTTCGGAGACTACGAGGTAGTTGTTGGCATCCGCAGTCCCCGTGACTCCTTTATATTATTATTTCCATGTCATTCGAACTATTATATCGGATTTCGTATTTAGTAGACTTGTGTCAGGATTTCTTAGTTCCACATTTTACGGTTTTCAAAACTCAGCCATGTTACTTTATTTTAAACACTTTAAATGATATTTTAAAAGATGTTTTGAGCTGAGTATCATGTTTTACTGTTGCCCGAGGGGCTCATGAGATTCTTACTGATTAAGGCCACAGGCCTGTATTGTGAGGATACTTTTGGGTCGGCATGCACACTGCAACGGTGATATACTGATTAGGATAATGAGGTCGAGGGCCTGAGATTGTATGCCACGAGGTGCCTTGTGATTGATATGTGGCCGAGAGCCTATTTATGCCATAAGATGACTTGATATTGCGCTTGATCTGTAAGGGGCCCCTCCCGGAGTCTGTACACCCCCAGTGAGCACGGGTACCCATGATGATATGTGATAGAGCACAAGGGGCTGGTATTTTTCTGTGATATTTCTTGCTGGGCTGATTCTGTTGTTTACTATGCCCGAGGGGCAGTTCTTATGTGTTTTACCTTTCCTAGATGCTCTTTCTATACTTGTTAGAACTGTTTAAAAGGTGTTTTATGAGATTTCACTTCTTAATTGTGTTTACTGATTTTATTCTACCTCGTATAGCTTATTGTTATGTTTAACGTGATTTTATATCGCTTAGTCTTTATTTATTCTATTTACTCACTGAGTTGGAGTACTCACTTTACTCCCTGCACCCCTGTGTGCAGATTCAGGCGCTACAGGTCCTACTAGCGAGGGTTGAGAGCTGTCCAGCAAATTTCCAGAGATTCACTAGGTAGCTGCCCGGTGATTCGCAGCCCACTGCATTCTCCCTCTATTTTATTTCCTTTCTGCTTCAGTTATGTAGTAGTGGAGTAGACTTCGGACTTGTACTATTATTTTAGATGCTCATGACTGGTGACACCCCGATGTCGGACTGTGTTGGTCTTTAATTTTGTAAATCATATTTTTCACTGATATTTGGGATTTTATTTATGTTAAAGACTTAGTGTTTATTCTTTTAATTGCTTAAAGGGAATTGGAAGTGTGTCAGCTGGCCTTGTCTTCATGAGAGGTGCCATCACGACCGGGTCCAGGTTTAGGGTCGTGATAAGTTGGTATCAGAGCCAGGTTACATAGCTCTCACGAGTCATGAGCGGGTTTAGTAGAGGCTCGTAGATCGGTAAGGAGACATCTGTATTTATCCTCTAGAGGCTGTAGAACCTTTAGGAAAATTCCATATTCTTCAAATTCTCGTCGTGCGAATTTGCTTATCTGAGTACTAATGTTATTCTATTCTCTCATAGATGGTGAGGACACGATCGACCGGTCAGGATGGACGACCACCAATACCACCAACTGGAGTTGCTAAAGGTTGAGGATGCTATCGAGGCCGTAGTTGGGGCTGTGGTGCAGCCCACAACTGGGGAAGCACCTGCATATCCACCAGCCGCCCCAGTTCAAGAGAAGGTTCCAGTAGTGGACACTTCACCAGTACCAGCTCAGGCACCAGTTCTGCCCATTGTGATTCCGGGTCTTTAGGAGACTTTGGCCCAGATTTTGATGGTATGTACGAGTCTTGCTCAGGCGGCCGCGGTCTCTACTGCCGCAGCTACATCTCAAGAAGGGGGAGGCTCTCAGACTCCCGCTGCTCGCATGCCCGATCGGGTGGTTTAGGGTTTGCATGCACCGAAGGCACCACTAGCCCAGCCGGTGGCAGCTGCTCAGGGTTACGTAGCTCCAGTTATGCCAGAGGATGAGCAGTGTAGATTAGAGAGGTTTGGCAGACTCCAGCCTCCTACTTTCAGTGGCGCTGAGGGCGAGGATGCCTAGGGTTTCTTAGACAGATGTCAGAGGATTCTTCGCACCGCAGGTATTTTAGAGACCAGCGGGGTTGCATTCATGAATTTTCAATTTACCAGACCTGCCTTCACCTGGTGGGAGGAATATGAGAGGTGTAGGCCTGTTGGTTCGGCACCTCTGACTTGGCAGCACATCTCCGCTCTATTTTTAGAGAAGTGTGTCCCACAGTCCTGCAAGGAGGAGCTGCGTAGGCAGTTCGAGTAGTTGCGACAGGGGGAGATGACCGTTACTTACTACAAGATGAGGTTCTCAGAGTTAGCTTGACATGCTATTTGGCTGGTTTCCACAGAGAGAGAGGGGGTCAGGAGGTTTGTTGATGGCCTACCATCTTCGGGTTCTCATGACTAGGGAGAGAGTGTCAGGTGCTACATTTTGAGGAGGTTATGGATATTGCTAGTGAGATTAAGTTAGTTCGTCACCAAGAGCATGAGGATAGGGAGGCCAAGAGGCCTCGAGGTCATGGTAGTTTTGGGGGTGCTCCTTCGAGGGGCCAGTTTCAACACGGCAGAGGCCGTCAGTTCAGGCATGCTCAGTCAGCTCACCTAAGTTATCATGGGGCATCATCAGTCCATGGTTTATGCGGTTCTCAATAGGATCATTCCTCACTCAGTGCACTTCAAGCCTAGGGTTCGTCCCGTGCTCTATCAATTCAGGATTTTTCTATGCCAGGTGTGTCTGCTAGTCATTCCGGTGCTAGGGGTTCCCATCAGTCCTCATCTCCAGCACCCAGGAGTTGCTATGAGTGTGGAGATATGGATCACATGTGGAGGCAGTGTCCTCATCGTCTTGGGGGTTCATCTCAGTAGAGGGGTCAGCCATCAGCCTCAGCCTCAGCCCCAGCCACTTAACCACCCACCCAGCCAGCTAAGGGTGGAGGGCAATCATCTAGGGGTCTCTCCAGAGGGGGAGGCCGATCCGGTGGTGGTCAGGCCCGCTTTTACGCACTTATAGCTAGGTATGATGCGATTGCTTCAGATACGGTGATTACAGGTATTATCTCAGTCTGCCGCAGGGATGCTTCTGTGTTATTTGACCCTGGTTCTACTTTCTTTTATGTGTCATCTTATTTTTCCCAATATTTGGATATGCCTTGCGAGTCCCTCATTTCTTTTTCTCATGTCTCTGTGCCGTTGGGCGATACAGTTGTGGTAGATCGTGTGTACCGATCATGCGTTGTGTCTATTGGGGGTCTGGAGACCCAAGTGGATCTAATATTATTATGTATGGTAGACATTGATGTTATTTTGGGCATGGACTGGTTATCTCTATGCCGAGCTATTCTGGACTGTCATGGCAACACAATGACTTTTGCTATGCCTGGTGTGCCACGGATTGAGTGGCGAGGTTCGACCAATTATGTTCCCAGCGGGGTGAATTCTTTCTTGAAGGCCCAGCGTATGGTTGGGAAAGGTTGTCTTTCGTATCTAGATTTTGTGAGGGATGTCAGTGCAGAGACTCCTAGTATTGATTCTGTTCCAGTTGTGAGGAATTTTCCTGATGTGTTTCCTATAGACCTATCGGGCATGCCACCAGACAGGGATATTGATTTTGGTATTGACCTGGTGCCGAGCACTCAGCCCATTTCTGTTCCACCATATCGTATGGCACCAGCGGAGATGAAGGAGCAGCTTCAGAAGCTCCTTGACAAGGGGTTTATTCATCCCAGTGTGTCACTTTAGGGTGGGCCGGTTCTTTTTGTGAAGAAGAATAAGGATGGAACGATGAGAATGTGTAATGATTATAGGCAGTTGAACAAGGTAATAGTTAAGAACAAGTATCCTTTGCCTCGTATCGATGATTTGTTTGACCAGCTTCAGGGAGCGAGAGTGTTCTCCAAGATTGATCTCCGTTCGGGCTATCACCAGTTGAAGATCAGGGATTCATATTCTTAAGACAGCTTTCAGGACCCGATATGGTTATTATGAGTTCTTGGTAATGCATTTTGACCAATTCCCCAGCAGCATTCATGCATTTGATAAACAGCGTGTTCTGGCCATATCTCGACTCATTGGTCATAGTCTTCATTGATGATATTCTGGTACACTCACGTAGTCAGGAGGAGCACGTGGAGCATTTGAGAGTTGTGTTGCAAAGATTGAGGGAGGATAATCTTTATGCAAAGTTCTCCAAATGTGAGTTTTGGCTCAGTTCAGTGGCATTCTTGGGGCACGTGGTGTCCAGCGAGGGTATTCAAGTTGACCCGAAGAAGATAGAGGCGGTTCAAAGTTGGCCCAGACCATCCTCAGCTACAGAGATTCGAAACTTTCTTAGTTTGGTGGGTTATTATCGCCAGTTTGTTCAGGGATTTTCATCTATTGCATCGCCCTTGACCAAGTTGACTCAGAAAGGTGTTTCATTTTAGTGGTCTGATGAGTGGGAGGAGAGCTTTCAGAAGCTCAAGACTACCTTGACCGCAACTCCAATGTTAGTTTTGCTATCAGCTTCAGATTCTTATATCGTGTATTGTGATGCTTCGAGAGTTGGTATTGGATAGGTTCTGATGCAGGAAGGTAGAGTTACTGCTTATGCTTCTCGTCAGTTGAAGTCCCATGAGAAGAACTACCAAGTTCATGATTTGGAGTTGGCTTCCATTGTTCACGCGTTGAAGATTTGGAGGCATTATTTGTATGGTATGTCTTCTGAAGTGTATACTGATCATCGTAGCCTCCAGCACTTGTTCAAGCTTAGGGATCTCAATCTAAGGCAGTGGAGTTGGTTGGAGTTACTTAAAGATTATGACATTACTATCTTGTATCACCCGGGGAAGGCCAATGTGGTGGCCGGTGCTTTGAGTCGAAAGGCGGTGAGTATGGGGAGTTTGACATATATTCCAGTGGGGGTGAGACCTTTTACAATTGATGTTCAGGCTTTGGCCAATCGGTTCATGAGGTTGGACATTTCGGAACCTAGTACGGTATTGGCTTGTGGGATTTCTCGGTCTTCCTTATATGAGTGCATCAGAGAGCGCCAGTACGATGACCTCATTTGCTTGTCCTTAAGGACAAAGTTCAGCATGATGATGCCAGAGATGTGCCTATCGGTGATGATAGGGTGTTGAGGATGTAGGGCCGTATATATGTGCCCAATGTAGATGGGCTTCGGGAGTTAATTATGGAGGAGGCCCATAGCTCGCGATATTCCATTCATCCGGGTGCCGCGAATATGTATTAGGATCTGAGACAACATTATTGGTGGAGGAGAATGAAGAAAGACATTGTGGGGTTTGTAGCTTGGTGTCTCAATTGTCAGCAAGTGAAATATAAGCATCAGAGACCGAGTGGCTTGCTTCAACCGATGGATATTCCAGAGAAGAAGTGGGAGCGGATTACCATGGACTTTGTAGTTGGGCTCCCACGGACTTTGAAGAAGTTCGATGCTATTTTGGTGATTGTGGACCTGCTAACCAAGTTCGCACACTTCATTCCTATCTGTACTACTTATTCTTCGGAGCGGCTGGCAGAGATATATATCCGGGAGATTATTCGTTTGCATGGTGTCCTAGTTTCCATCATTTCAGATTGGGGCACTCAATTTAATTCGCAATTTTGGATGTCTGTAAAGCGAGAGTTGGGTACTCAGGTTGAGTTGAGCACAACTTTTCACCCTCAGACAGACAGACAGTTCGAGCGCACTATTCAGATATTGGAAGACATGTTACGTGCTTGTGTCATTGATTTTGGAGGGTCATTGAATCAGTTTCTACCGTTCATAGAGTTTGCTTATAACAAAAACTACCACTCGAGTATTTAGATGGCTCCTTATGAGGCCTTAAATAGAGGCGGTGTAGATATCCAGTTGGTTGGTTTGAGTTGGGCGAGGCTAGGCTATTGGGTACAGCTTTGGTACAAGATGTTTTAGACAAGGTGAAGGTGATTCAGGAGGGGCTTCGTATAGTGCAGTCGAAACAAAAGAGCTATGCAAATCGGAAGGTTCGGGATGTGTCCTACATGGTTGTGAGAAGGTTCTATTGAAGGTTTCATCCATGAAGGGTGTTATGAGATTTGGAAAGAAGGGTAAATTGAATTCGCGGTTCAGTGGGCTTTTAAGGTACTTCGGAGGATTGGGGAGGTGGCCTATGAGGTTGCTTTGCCACCTAGCTTGTCAAGTGTGCACCCAGTATTTCATGTTTCTATGCTTCGGAAGTATATTGGGGATCTGTCTCATGTTTTGGATTTTAGCATGGTTCATCTAGAGGGTGATGTGACTTATGATGTGGAGCCAGCAGCTATTTTGGAGCGTCAGGTTCTAAAGTTGAGATCAAAAGTTATAGTTTCAGTAAAAGTGCAGTGGAGAGGATGGCCCGTGGAGGAGGCTACCTGGGAGACCG
This sequence comes from Nicotiana glauca, assembly GCA_026770625.1. Taxonomy (NCBI): domain Eukaryota; kingdom Viridiplantae; phylum Streptophyta; class Magnoliopsida; order Solanales; family Solanaceae; genus Nicotiana; species Nicotiana glauca. The sequence goes on from MU689855.1 coordinate 25,742, forward strand.
AGCAGGAGATGCGGAGCACATATCCTAACCTATTTGAGGCTTCAGGTATGTTTCTTGACTCGTTCGAGGACGAACGTTTGTTTAAGAGTGGGAGGATATGACGACCCGACCGGTCATCTCAGGAGTTATAGCTTTATTTTCCCCATTACTGCTTCGTATTGTTTTAATTATTGATTTTATATATGATCGGGTTTGTTGACTCGGGTTCGAAAAGGTTTTGAGAAGGTTGGACACTTAGTCTCTTTTAAGAAAGCTTAAGTTGGAAAAAGTCAACTAGATGTTGACTTATATGTTAGAGGGCTCGAATTTGAGTTCCAATGGTTTGGATAGTTTTGAAAGATGGTTTAGGACTTAGGAGTGTAATCGGAATGTGTTTTGGAGGTCCAGAGTAGATTTAGGCTTGAATTGGCGAAATCGAGTTTTTGGCGTTTACTGGTTGATAGGTGAGATTTTGATATAATAATCAGAATGGAATTCTAAAAGTTGCAGTATCTTCGTTATGTCATTTGTGATGTATGTGCAAAATTTCAGGTCATTCGGACGTGGTTTGATAAACTTTTTTTATCAAAATCAGAACTCGGAAGATTTTAGAACCTTAGTCTTGAATTCGATGTGTTTTGGTGGTTTTGATGTTGTTTGAGGTGTTTTGAAGGTTGGTATAAGTTTGAATAGTAGTATCTGATGTGTTTGTGTTATTGGTTGAGGTTTCCTGGGCCTTGGGATGATTTCGGATGGTTGACGGGAAGTTTGGAAGTTGGTTGTGGCAGCTGAAGTTTCGCATTGCTGTCATAACCGCACCTGCGGCTAGGGGACCACAGGTGTGGTCTCGCAGAAGCGAGTGTATAGTCACAGAAGCAGAAAAGGCCTAAGAAGGCAGAAACCGCATAAACAGTTGAAGAACCACAGCGATGGCGCAGGTGCGGATTGGGTGCCGCGGATGCGGAGCTTGGCGATTAAGTGACTTGCGCAGAAGTACACCTGGGACCGCAGGTGCGATTCCGCAGGTGCGAGTTTGGGACCACAGAAGCAGTTTAGCTAGACCAAAACATGTAAGTTATTTCTTTTGCGATTTTTAGAGGGTTTCACCATTTTTAAAAGCGATTTCGGGAGTTTTGAACAATTTTCGAAGAAGAATTTCAAGGGAGCTTCATTGAGGTAAGGAATTTGGATCTAAAACTCGTTTCTATTGTATTAATTCACGGATTGGGGCTGAAATTAATGGAAATTAAGCCAAAATGGAGAAACTAGGGCTTAGAAACCTAGGCCTTTGATTGAGGATTTGAAAGACCATTTTTTGTCGGATTTTGGAACTTTAGATATGTATGAACTCGTGGGAAGATAAGGAATCTAATGACGTAAAATTTATCGAATTCCGAGACGTGGGCCTGGGGGTCGGGTTTTGGTAATTCGGGATTTGCATGGTTTTTCGATTATTTTCGAGTGGGCTTTGTAGATTTGGAGCATCCGGAGGCCAATTCGAGGGGCAAAGGCATTGCGAGCTAGAGTTTTGACCGGATTGAGGTGAGTAATGATTTTAAATGTTATCCTGAGGGTATGAAACCCCGGATTACACAGCGTTCGGCTATGTTAAGGTGACACACACGCTAGATGACGAGCGTGGGATCGTGCACTGTTGGGGATTGTGACTTAGTCAATCCCGAATGACTATTTTACTGCGTATTTGATAGCTAATTATTTGATATTATTATATTTTGGACTAAATGCCATATTAGGGGTCCGTGCCACAGTTTGGACCCTTAGGGGAACTTTACTGATATTTTTCCTCATTGTCTGATTTCATACTTGTGCTCAGTCATGCCATATTTTACGGTTTTCAAAACTCAGTCATGTTACTCTGTTTTAAACACTTTAAAAGATATTTTAAGCTGAGTATCATATTTTACTGTTGCCCGAGGGGCTCATGAGATTCTGACTGAGTAAGGCCGTGGGCCTGTATTGTGAGGATACTTTTGGGTCGGTCTGCACGCCGCAACGGTGATATATTGATTATGATAATGAGGCCAAGGGCCTGAGATTGTATGCCACGAGGTGGCTTGTGATTGATATGAGGCCGAGAGCATGTTTATGATGTCACAAGATGGCTTGATATTGCGCTTGGGCCGTAAGGAGCCTCTCCCGGAGTCTGTACACCCCCAGTGAGCGCGGGAACCCATGATGATATGAGATATAGCCCGAAGGGCTTGTATTCCTCTGTGATATTGCCCGAGGGGCTGATTCTATTGTTTTCTATGCCCGAGGGGCAGTTCTTATGTGTTTTACCTTTCCTAACTGCTCTTTCTATACTTGTTCGAATTGTTTAAAAGGTGTTTTATGAGATTTCACTGCTAAATTGTGTTTAATGATTTTATTTTGCCTCTTATAGGTTATTGTTATGTTTAACATGCTTTTATATCGCTCAGTCTTCATTTATTGTTATTACTCATGAGTTGGAGTACTCACTTTACTCCCTACACCCCTGTGTGCAGATTCAGGCGCTACAGGTCCTGCTAGCGAGGGTTGAGAGTTGTCCAGCAGATTTGTACCATTGTTTTAGATGCTCATGACTGGTGACATCCCGATGTCAGACTGTGTTGGTTTTTAATTCCGCAAATCATACTATTCACTGATATTCGGTATTTTATTGTTAAAGACTTAGTGTTTATTCTTTTAATTACTTAAAGGGAATTGGAAGCGTGTCGGTTGGTCTTGTCTTCGCGAGAGGCGCCATCACAATCGGGTTCGGGTTTAGGGTCATGACATTAAAAGAGGAAAGAAACGTTATACTTCGAAAGAGCTATAAAAGGGAGAGAAATATTTGTATGGACACACTGATTATTATTGGAATATACTTATTTACGTTGCTTTATATTGCTTACTCTGCTACTTCTCATTCTAATATTTCATTTCTCATTGCACGATTATTTCTTTATTTGATTATTAGAAACCCGAGTTCTTCTAAAAATAAGCTTTAACCGAATTCCTATTTTCTGGTTAAACATTGATGTCTCGTCAAATTGTAGTTGATCTACAGTAGAGATAGTTAAGAACTGAACACATTTACGGGTCGTTTGGTTGGAAAAAATTTATCCCATGATTAATTATTCTGAGGTTAATTATTTCATCTTTCCATAGGGATAAAAGAATACTACAATCCTGGGATAACTAATCTCGGGATTAATTATATCGCAGTTTTCTACCAACTAAATATGGGATAAACTCTTCTTAAATTTAGTCCCGCAATTAATTATTCTTTATTCCTCGTACCAAACAAGACCTTAGAGCATTTTTAAAAAGCCACCTTGTAATTGGATTTGGGTGTAATTGAGTAATTATACAATTTAATATGTTATTTGGCCAAATAATTACCGGGTCATCATAAAATTGAATGTAATTGAAGAGGACCAATTACGTTCTGCAATTCTCAAGTCCCAAGGGAAACTAAGTATTAGAGGTAATTACGCTCTCCAATTACAAGTTGATTTTCCAATTCTTTTTTTTCCCCTTTCAAAACTCTCCCATTTCCTCCGTCTTTTATGTATTATTCGTTCCTTCTTCCTTCTTATTTTTTCTTATTTTCTAATTTTCGTTATTTAGCACTCAAATACGGATTCTTATTTTCTCTCACCAGTACTATAATTCACCTATAGTAATTATTCTGTTTGCATACAAATTCTAGTTCTCTTTTCGCATCTTACTAGCATTGACGTCCATTAATTAGTATAAATATTTACGATTAATTTTTTTTATAAACTCATATCAATATATTTTAAAATTTAAAAAATGCAAGAATTATGTATTTCATGTTATATTCACATAAGTTGATAAGAGATTTAAATTTGTTCTTGAAATCTTTATCAATTAATTTGAGTTAAAATATAATTAATTTAAAAGTACCAATTATTATTTAATATATTTATACAAAAATATTATTTAAATATCTAACTATGTAATTATATTTGTACAATCAAACATGACACTAAGAGTTACATTGTGGCAAACAAACAAGTCTTGGTTATTACTATTTAAGTAATTACTAGACTATGTAATTACTATCCTAATAATTATACAATCATTTCCAAATAGGCCCTTAGTTTAACTATAATTTCGTTGCCTTGTAAAAGAGTCAAGATAAATATTGTTACAAAATGGAAATTCTCATGCCACATCAACCATTGAGAAGTTGAGCAGAGAGGGAAAAGAACATAAGAGGACCCCCTGCCACCGGGCTAGCTCTTTCGTTTCTTGATCTTTTGGTTAAAAGTGTAGTATTTAAAACATAACTCGATACATAAAGTATTCCGCATTATCCGAGGCGGCATCCTAATAGGAATGATGCATGTAATATAACCTGACATAAACCTCAGTGACTGATTTTATGACTTGAATCTAGATTCGATAATTCACATAGAGACCATTTTAGCATAGTTCCAAGACCTCCCCCCTCCCCCCACCCTTTTATGAACTGTAATATATCTTCTTATAATTTAATAATCTGTTTATGTGATGACCCGATAGGTCATTTGAGTGTTAGCCTTCATTTCTGTGTTCGAGACTTTAAATAGCTCTGTTTAACCTTCCTCAATTTACGTGCGATGCGAAAAAATGAAAAAAAAATATATCTGAAACTTACACTTAAAAATGATTTGAGTTAACTACGGTCAACCTTTTGTGTAAACGGATTTGGATCAATATTTTGACGGTCCAGGTATGTCCGTATCGTAATTTAGGACTTGGGCAAATACCCAGAATCGAATTTGGAAGTCAATATCTTGATTTAACATGATTTGTTAAAAACTAGTAATTTAAAGGTTTAAAGAATTCCTAAGTTTGACCGTAGGTTGACTTTATTTCTATCGGATTCAGATTTTTGTTCTGGAACTTGGTATAAGTTTATTTCACTATTTATGACTTGTCTGCAAAGTTTATTGAAAAACAGAGTTGATTTGATGTGATTCGGAAGTCCGGTTGTAAATTTGCATGTTCTTGAGTTTCTTTGAAAATATCATTCATTTTGATGTCTGATTCGTAGTTTTAGGTATTATTTTGGTGTTTTAATTGTGCGAGGAAGTTTGTATTATGTTATTACAGTTTTTTGAATGTCTGGTTTGGAGCTCGAGGGGCTCAGGTGAGTTTCAAATAGGCTACGAAGTGATTTTTGGACTTAGCAATTGCTAGTCCTGAGTTTTCTGATATTTGGTGCATCCTTCTTCGCGATCGCGATCGGAGGATTGCAAACGCGAAGGCCAGGGGGTAAAGCCATCGCGAGCCCGTAGTGCATCTCGCGAACGCGAAGTCCAATAGGGATGTTTTGCTTCGCAATCGCATCAGGTCCTTCTCGAACGCGGTGAAGACCTGACGCTAGTGATTTAAAATATCCCAAAGATGGGATTTTCCTTAATTTTCACCATCCTCACATTAGATCTCAGCCTAGAGGTGATTTTGAAGAAGAATTTCATTCCCACATCATAGGTTAGCATATTTTAACTCGTTTTCTTCCATTTCTATCAACACCCATAGATTTTTAACCTTAATATATACTCTTTATAGAAAATTAGGGATTTGGGTAAAATTATTTTTTTTTGTTTGTAAAATTGAGATTTAGACCTCAAATTGAGGTCGGATTTCGAAATTAATCACGCAATCGGGGCTCGGGGATGAATGGGTAATTAGGTTTGGTTTTAATCTCGAATTTTGACCAAGCGGGCCCAGGATTGACTTTTATTGACTTTTTGGGAAAAATGTAAAGATCTTTTGTTTATCTATTGTAAGTGATTTTCCTAGCATTGTTTGATAATATTAAGTCAATTTTGGTTAGATTCAATTGGTTTGGAGGCGTATTTTAAAGGAAAGCCCCCGGTTGAGCTGTGATTTGATTGCGGAGGGAGGTAAGTATTGGGTCTAAACTTGATTTGAAAGAATTACGAACTCTTGAACTATATGTTATGTGAATTATATGTGTAAATGCGCATATACAAGGTGACGAGTGTATATACGCCGTCAAAATAATTGTTTCCATACTTTCTCGTGTTTTATGAGTTATCTTATTTCATGTCTTAACTGTTACACGCTTTAATTGCTTTCTATGTCGTAACTTGTTATTTGTAATTAATTATTCTTATATTAAAATATTCTTTCCTTCACGACTCCATAATTAATTGCTACTTGCCTTAATTGTCTTACTTGTACACTTCAAATGTCATATACTTGACTTGTGTTGATATCCAATTTTTCCCTATGTATTTTTTATATACCCAAAATACTTTCAAAATAATATATATGTGCATATATAAGCACACCTAAGGGGTTTGGCATTTTTAATAATTTTTTAAACCAATTTATGACCTATTTTTGCACCATAAAATTTAATAATTATTCCCAAAAATTATTATTTAGGATAATAATTTATTTTATTCTCATATTTACATTAAAATATAGTTAACATGATTTTTTGCATATTTTTTACAAATTCGTTTGGTATTTTAAAACTAAATTGCATGTAATTGCAATACTAGCCTCTTTAAGATTTAATAGCATTTTTTATAAATACAAATTGATCCCAATATTTTTAAATTATATTTACATATTATTTATTGACTTAGTTCCTTTAATTTATTTTTTAAAAATTATTTTTATTATTTTTATAAATATAAAACGGGAAAACTGGCTATTCAATTGTAGCCTCAATTCAATTCAATTTTAACCACATTCCCATTTCAATTTCAGCCAATTTCAAAATTGGACTAGCCCAATTCCAACCCCTGACCCAATTGCCTAAACTCGCCCGGAATATTTTTAAATCCAGGCCGTTGATCCTTTTGATCAATGACCACAAATCATTCTTTCCTTTTTAATTATACACAACCTAACCCTAACCCTCAATCTCTCTCTCTCTCTCTTTCTCTCTCTCTCTCTCTCTCTCTCTCTCTCTCTCTCTCTCTCTCTCTCTCTCTCTCTCTCTCAAACGCTCTCAAACACTTGAAAAGCCCTAATCGTTTCCTTCGTCTTCTCCGACCAATCTCACCGGAGCCCATGGCTTCTCAGGCCATGGATAGCCTGTGCTCACTCTCCTTCACTCCCAAGTCATGTTTGTTGAAGATTTCGAGGTTCAACCTCGATGTGTTCGAGCAGATCCTCCACAGATCTGAGTTTCTATGACCTCTCCGGCCCCATTCCGACATATTCGAGCCTTAAGAGCTTAGTTATGGCTCAGATCGACTCCAGACCAGACCTCTTCCAAGCCTTCTAATTTCTAGAGTCTCTGAGAAGTCCTAAAGCCATTCAAGGTTTTCCTGTTTGTTTTCCCTTAGATCTATGCTATATATGTGTTATATTCGATGTTTCATGGGTTTTCCCAAATTTTCTTCTGAAATTATTCGATTTTCAAAACTAGGGTTTCTGGAAAAACTTTCTGATTCTTCTTCTCTTTTCTTTATGTGTGTTTCATCTGTGTTTATCTCATGTGTTTCTTCTCTACTACGCATGAACTTGATTTTCTGTTCCTTTTTTTTACTTTATATTTTCCTCTGCCTTTACAATAAACTCGCATGACCGTCTCTGTCATATTTTCTTACATGATTTCTATTGTATGTGTTTCCTACTGTTCTCTATGTTTATTTTCGTGCAAGTCTCTGAAAGAGACCTCTGAGTCCATTTCAATGGCTCACCTCCTCTTCTCCGTTAGAAACCCTAGGATTCAGGGTTTTTGACAAGTTTGAGCTGGTGTTCAGACTAGGGTTCTATGTTAGAACCCTAGGGTTCTCTCTTCAACTCATTCAGAGTCTATGAATTGGACTCGACTTTTTGTTATAATCCTGGATTTTTATATATATATATATATATATATATATATATATATATATATATATATATAAATGTTCTCTTATATGACAAATTCTCCTCTTTCAAAAGGCCTTTGACCAGCCTGTGATTGATTCCGAGTCCCTTTTCAAAAGGGTTTGATTGATTGTTGATGATTTTCTTTAAATTATGTTTTTCTTCACCTTTCCTGGCTGGATTCATTCGAGCTAAGACTCAAACCCTAATTTTACTGACTGCTAATTGATTGTCTTTTCTTATTTGGTCCAAACCGTGTACTATCAAACTATTTCCCTTAAATAATGTCCTGTGTATTTGCCCCTATTACGCGACTCTGGAAAAGGTTTTCAAATTATTCCCCTTCCATATTTATCATCCCCGTTTGAAATCAATCCCTTGGCTGAAGGTAAATCTTTGTGATTGATTTTCAAATTATTTCTTACCTTCTTCTTACCTATTTTCTGCACTATAAAAGGGACTACCCCTTTACACTTTCGAAAAAAGAAGAAGAGAGAAAACACAACTTCTCTGCACTAAACAGGCTTATATTCACAATTCATTACTTTCACACATGCTTACACAACCGTTTTCTGCATTCGAAAATACAACTCTTCTGCACTGAACTCTCTACAAGCAAATTGCTTCTCTTACTGATAGCATCAAGCACTCTGTTCTCTACTCTCCTTTTACCTTCTGAGAAATTCCTGAGTTCTCTTGAACTCTCAAGTGTTCTGCTGCAAACTTAAAGTCTGCTCCTGCTGATTTCTACTGTTTGTTTACTCTACTGTTATGCTGTTTTCATTATTGTTACAACTGGTATGTTCTAGTTAAATAATGCCCTCTTCACTATGTGTTTACCTCTTGGTCTGCTATGCTTTCCTTCACCATATGTTTATTTCCTAGTCTTTTATGCTTTCTTTCCTTATGCTTCTGCCAAGTAATATGCTTATGTGAACTCACATTCCCTTTACCCTTTTTTTTTTGTGTGATTTGTAGTTCAAGACATAGCAGTACTTCACATTTCTGTCTATGACTCTTAACTAGGTTCCTTTGAACCTCTAACTCAATCAATTCCCACTTCCCTTCTCCCTCTTATGTGTTTGAGCCTGGACATGAGTCTGATGGTGTCCTAATCACCATTCAGACTCAGGTCTAACCCTCAAGGGTCTGCTCCTAACTTGTTTGACCAAACAAATGGTCAGGGGTGTGCCAGTCTGCACCTATGGCTGGATACGACCACCATTTGGTTATGGTTCCCCAATCACTTTACACTTACTCCTAGATCTAGGTTTTGCCCCTCTCTTGCAAGCCATGCTTTGGGACCTTGAGCTCCCTCTGAACTTGGATGCCTGAGGGCTGGCTATTCCACACTGCACTATTCTAATTCTAATGGTATCCTGAGTGTAAGCAATATCGGGAATCCTAGAGATTCCTTGGAACTTTGAAACACTTTGGATAAAAGAAGGCTTTGGGAAATCTGGGTTCCGGAAGTTGGTTAATCACATGTTAGTGGACATTAAGATTTAATTAGGCTTCTCGGATCTAGCTGTATTTTGATGTATTTTATATTTTCTCTTTTCTGGTTCTCCAATAATTTATATAAAAGAACTTGGGGAATTAGTGAAAGGGTGTCGGAGGCGTTTTACTTTCTTGCATCAATAAATGGTAGATATCATGCCTTTAGGACTTTAATTTTCCTACTAGAAATCCTGCCTATAGGGTTTAACGTTGTGACGACCCAGCCCGTTTTCACGTGAGTTACCACCCCGTTTACCCTATATTATGTTGCTCTATGTTTCAATGTCAGTATTTGAGTTGATTGGATAGAATTGAATTGGTTTTAATTGGGAATGAGGCACTTTGCCTCTTAGAAGGAAGCTTGTTTTGGAAAAGTCAACCGGAAGTTGACTATATAGTTAGAAGGCTCGGATGTGAATTCCGATGATTTGGTTAGCTTCGAGAGATGATTTTTGACGTAGAAGTGCGATCGGAATTGATTTTGGAGGCTCGGTGTAGAATTAGGCTTGAATTGGCGAAGTTTGAATTTTGGCGAATTTCGGTTGATAGTTGAGATTTTGATCCAAGGGTCAAAATGAAATTCCGAGAGTTTTAGTAGCTTCGTTAGGTGATTTTGGATATGTCTGCAAATTTTTAGGTCATTCGGACATCGTTTGGTTGGGTTTTTGATCGAAAATGCATTTCGAAAGTTCTTGAAGAACTTAGGCTTTGATTTGGTGAAATTTGATGATTTTGATGTTAACGATAGTGTTTTGATGGTTCGAGCAAGTTTGAATAAGGTAATAGATCATGTTTGTGCTTTTGGTTGAGGTCCCGGGGGCCTCGGGGTGATTTCGAATGGTTAAACGGGAATTTTGGAAGCTTACAGCAGGTCTGATCTTTTTGGCTTCTTGTATTTCCGCATCTGCGGAAAAGGAGCCGCAGGAGCAGTTCCGCAGATGCGGCTATGGGGTCTCATAAGCGGTCCTGGAGGGGCCTAGCATATTCCGCATAAGCGGAAGCCTTTCCGCAAAAGCGGGCACCGCAGGTGCCGTATTCGACCGCAGAAGCGGTCATGAGAGTATTGTGGAGACCGCATAAGCGGTCATCTTGATCGCAGGAGCGGCAACCGCATAAGCAGTTTAAGACCGCAGAAGCGGTACCAGGGTTTTTAAGTGAGACCACATAAACGGTCATTTTGGTAGCGTGTGCGGGACCACATGTGCGTTAATTTGACCGCATAAGCGGAAAACGACCTGGAGATATAGTGAACAGTGTTCACGAATTGGGAAAAAAAGGAAAACATTTTAGACTTAGGGAAGAGGCGATGGGCGATTTGGAGAGGATTCGAAGGGGACTCCATCATGTATGAATCATTTGACTCGGATGATGTTTTTATAGTGTAAAACCATGGATTGAATACTGAATTTTAAGGAATTAAAGAGTAAAAATGGAGGTTAGGGCTTGAAACCTAAGAAGGTTTGAATTGATGATTTAAGGGGTCAAATGGACTCCGATTCTTGTGTATTTTATATGTACGGACTCGTGGCGAGATGAGGATTCCGGTGATGTGAATTTCGTAATTTTTCGAGAAGTGGGCCCGGGGCTCGGGTTTTGTTAGTTTTGAGATTTTTGATATTTTTCAATTGTTTTCGATTGGGTATTGTTCCCTTAGCATATTATAATGCATTCGCTCTTATTTTGGTTAGATTCGATGTGCATGGAGGCCAAATTGAGGGGCAAAGACATCGCGAGCTAGAGATTTCACCAGTTCAAGGTGAGTAATACTTGTAAATGATATCATGAGGGTTTGAAACCCCGGATTTGCACATCATAGTGCTGTATTGTGGTGACTTGCACGCCAGGTATGAGCGTAGGGTATAGCACCGTTGGGGATTGTGACTTGGTCTGTCCCGGTTGTTGATTTTTCTGCGTGATTGACTGAAACCTACTTGATGCTATCATGATTTGGGCTGATTGCCATGTTTTGGGCTTCGTGCCGATTATTTGGATCCCTTAGGGATTATTATCATTGTTTCCCTGATGCTTAGCATGTTTTCATGATATTAGTCCTGAGTTAAACACTGTCTCGAAATGATTAGCAAATTTCTAAAGTCTTAAACACTTAAGCTATAATTCCTAATAATTGGAACTGAAAATGATAAATTGACTGTGCCCGTGTGGCTTGCATGCATATAACTGGACTGATTGTGGATCAGGTTGCACGATGCAGCGAATACTACGATGATAGTGTGCTTGGGCTGTAGGAGCCCCTCCGGAGTCTGAACCCCCACAGAGAGCACGGGTACCCAAATGCATCAGGATGTACGCCGCAGCGGTCATATGCATTGCACTGCATTCACGCATTGATTCCTGTTTGTACTACGTGGCATGACATTTAGCACTCTCATATCATTGACATCCATGTTGTTCTCTTGCACTGTGTACCAGATACCCTGGTGTTATTTGTAAATAGAGTGTTGTGCCCGAGGGGCTGACTTGTGTGCGGACTTGCATTACCTGATATCGCATTCATATGCTTACTATTGGAAAAAGAATATTTTCAAAAGAGATTTTAAATTGAGGTAGATGTTTCTAAAGTATTTTCACTATTTTAATGTTTTCTCAAAAGGTTATACTGTCCCATATAGCATGCTGGAGTGTTCTTACCTGATTTCTTACCGCTCAGTATTATTTACACTTATTACTACTGAGTTGGAAGTACTCACTTTACTCCCTGCACCATGTGTGCAGATTCAGGTGTCCCGGGAGCATAGTTTGAGCTATTTGTTGTTTCAGAGTTTATTTAAAGTTGTCGAGGTAGCTGCCTGACGTCCGCAGGACCCGACTCCTCCCTTATCCCTTTTTATTATCTTTTCGCAGCTTTTGAAACTATGTATTATCGGAGTCTTATTACATTGTATTGTTAGAGGCTCTAGACTCATGACCCCCAGGTCTTTGGAAGTTTATTCAGCATTATCATGATATTCGGCTTATATCTATCTATAAATTAAAATTATTAGCTTTATTGTTGATAAGGATATTCAAATGACTGGTTTTGAGCTTCATGCTTGGGTTGAGAGTGTAAATGGTTGGGCTTGCCTAGCAGCCGGGATCGGGGTCGTGACAAACGTTTAATTACCCTACAAGTCACCTAGGTACCATGCCTATAAGGTTTAATGTTTAATCATATTCCACACAATTAGAAATCTTGCCTATAGGAATTTAATGTTCATCTAAATCAATGCATATAGAAATCATGTCTTTAGGACTGCATATTCATTAGGCAAGCTATAGGGCTAATCAAACAATCATCTTTTCATCAATTCAATAAAAAGTCTAAAAATCGAATGTAGATATCATGCCTGTAAGATTTAATGTTTAATCATATTGCACACAATTAGAAATCTTGCCTATATGACTTTAATGTTCATGTAAATCAATGCATATAGAAATCATGTCTTTAGGACTGCATATTCATTAGGCAAGCTATAGGGCTAATCAAACAATCATCTTTTCATCAATTCAATAAAAAGTCAAAAAATCAAATGTAGATATCATGCCTATAGGATCTTATATCAAACGCGATTAATTCGTTTTAAGCAATAGGAGTCTGTTAATTGGTCCTTAAACGTCTTAATTCAGTAACGTTTTCAAAAGCCTCCATCTTTTAATAAAACCCTTTGGACCAGTATACTTTTAAGTTCTTCAAATCTGCATCTTTTTTTCATTCTTTTGTTGAAACAGTTTCGCTCTTAATGTTCTGCCTAAACATTTTCCTACTAAACTTGGTTTTCCTGAACACATCTTTTAAATATAGTTTTGCAGTTCGTTCTTTTTCTTAAAAATTCTGCCTTTTCTCTCTGAAATTCTTTACAATTATGTCTATGTTCAGGCAGTCTGCCTACCTTTCTTTAACACTCATTTTTAACTTGCTGCAATCTATACTTTCTTTTCAAAACTCTTCTGCAATTACTTCTTTCTGAAACCAGTATTTTCTGAATCACTCGCTTAAAATACCTTAACTTCCGACAATTGGATCCGAGTTGGCCTAATGCGGACTTTCTATCTAAATAAATATGTTAAACCAATCCGCTTTCGCTGTTTAAGTTAAAGACCAAATCAGTATGTGCAAGACATGCTAAACTAAGTGTTGTTTGGTTAAGGGGTTTACTTGAGTCTTACTTATTTGCTTGTTCATCCCTATATCTGTTACTTGTTTTTGTATGTCGCAACTAAAATTTTTACCTTTGAACTCCATATATGCCTATATCAGGAGATGATGACAACTCCAATAGGCAAACGATACCATTTTGCACTCCAATACCTTAACGGGGTGGGAAGGGTAGGCATGGAGATGATGATTATACAATAACACTATGCGTACAATCAGGTGCCGGTGTTGTGAGAATGATCCATGTAATGTATAAACTTAGGACCCCCCCCCCTTCCCCTTTATTAGTTTAATAATTTTTTCAGAATTTTTAAAGGTTGTCCAGTCTTTAACTTTCGTTCCTTGTACTTCTTTTAAGTTACTTGTACCAATTATTTAACCCCTTTCCTTTACTTGCGTATCTCTTCTTTAATCA
>MU689855.1:46742-113334 GCA_026770625.1 Nicotiana glauca
ATGTAGATAAGTAGCGCAAATGAACTTTTGTTTTCATCCTTAGTTTGGCCAATGTTTTATTAGTCTTGATCTACAACCCTTGATTAAAATGGTTTAAGTTAATTAAATACTAGTCATCTTGAGATATATGTATTCCCGCGTCTTGATAGCTTTCAAATTTAAAATAATTATATTTATCCATGTGTATATTCCGTACCTTAGTTTAATATTTACTTTCAAAGAAGTACCTCGCGTGCGTACCGCATCTAGGTCAAAATAATTAATAAAAGATATAATAAAAGTGAAATGGTAATAGACAAGCCATAAGAAATAAAATACAAGAATAGTCAAGAATTGATTTAAGCCGAACATTAGTCAATAAAAGTGATCGTGTTAGATTACGGAACTCGAGGGGTGCCTTACACCTTCCTCTCGATCAATAAAATTCCTTACCCAGTCTTCTATTTTCGTAGACCATAAATAAGAGTCAAACTTTCCTTTTGAAAGGGATTCGAATAAAAGGTGACTTGGAACACTAAAACTCAATTTCAAGTGGCGAAACTAAATAATAAATAATTCCTTTTCAAAACGTCACTTTAATTGGAAAAACGCTTCTAACTCAACATCGTAACAGGGTTGTGTCAAAAAAGGAGGTGTGACAGCCATGACGACTCTGCTAGGGAAATTAATAAGAATTCGAGCTTTGTACATTGACTCTTGTTTGGCTTTTATCGTGTTTTGGATATTATTGTGTTTTGAAGCCTAATGTGCTATTTGTCACTTATTTACCGCTTTAATATTTATTTGAACTGTGGTATAAATTATATCATCTCTCGCACCCCTCTGAGTTTTCTGATAGGTAGTTATGTTGTGTTTGCGTACCAGTATCACAAAACTTCTGTCTTGAGATAAAGCCAGTTAGCCTACCAGCTTCTGGTGAAGGATTTAGTCACACATGTTTAGGCAGGATAGCCATTAGTTAGCTAGTAATGTTCTACTACTGGTGACGCTTGACGCTCATCGGCTCGGGTTGTCCACCCGGGTAAGCCAGGTCTAGATACCATCTATTTTAGGATTTGAAAACTTAGAAGAACAAGCCACAAGAAATGAATTTCCCTAGTAGGCTATGCTTTATTTGCATCATGTGCATTAGATTTAGCGGGGCTCGGCACAGGGGTCGGGCCTGTCTAGGACAGGTACCAATTTTTCGGACCAACATGTTCATATTTATGTGTTATATATAACGTTATTTGGTAGGCTTCACTCAAATGATGACCGACTTTAGGATAGAATTAAACAGAATATAGAGAAAGAGGAAATATCCAAGTTTTCATAAAATACAATTTTTTTTTAAAAAAATAAAATATTGATAGGTTTTGGTATATAAAATTACAATTTTCAAAATAGTTTTTTTTTATTTATTTTAACAGAACTACGCGGGTCTGATTCTCACCGGATATGAGATACGTAGGCAACCTTTATCAGGTCCGGCCCCCAATTTTCAAAAATTCAAAAAAATACTTTCCTTTAATTCCTTCTTTAGATGTTTTTCTTTGAGACGTCAAATTTAAAAATCCATAACTAATTTCTTTTTTTTTTAGAAGTCCTTCTTTTAAAAAAAAAATAAAGTTCAAACCCCAAAAGTATTTTCTTATTGTAGAAGTTCTGATAGTCCAAGTTCACATAAGAAAAAGAAAAAGAAAAAAAAACAAAGAGAGTTAGTTTATTTATTTTATTTTTGATCTTTCCGAACTACGCAAGATCTGATTCATGTCTCCACATGATACGTAGGCAACCTTCATCAGGTCCGGCCCCCTGTTTTCAAAAATTCAAAAAAATACTTTCCTTTAATTCCTTCTTTAGATGTTTTTCTTTGAGACGTCAAATTTAAAAATCCATAACTAATTTCATTCTTTTTTTTAGAAGTCCTTCTTTCAAAAAAAATAAAAATAAAGTTCAAAACCCAAAAATATTTTCTTATTGTAGAAGTTCTGATAGTCCAAGTTCACATAAGAAAAAGAAAAAGAAAAAAAAAACAAAGAGAGTTAGTTTATTTATTTTATTTTTGATCTTCCCGAACTATAAAAGATCTGATTCATGTCTCCACATGATACGTAGGCAACCCACATCAGGTTCGATCGAATCATTTCGAAAAAAGAAAAAAAAAGAGTGTTTATTTTAACATTCTTGTTGTTTTGAACTAAAAAAAAAGTTAAAGGTGGTCGGTTTGTTGGTTTGCAATGGCCAGTCAGGCAAACAATCCAAGATCCTCGGAAGTAAAAGCTTATTCTCAACAAATGGAAGAAGCACCAATGTTGTTGACCTAAGGTCACGGAAAGGCAAATAGGCTGTTGACGGGGAAAAATAAAAAAATAAAGGCAAATGTGGGTTGACTTTACCAGATTTGTGAAATAGGACATTGCCTGCTCGGGATAATTTGATGATGGGGAATTTGATCCAGCATTGAAAGCCATAGTAGTCATTGCAGTGGCAGAAGAGAAACAAAAAAAAACGGGCACCAACCCAGAAACTTTCCCGTCTCGGTAGCCGGTCTTGCTATCTTTTCTAACTTTTGAGTTATTTCAGTGTGTCATCCAAATATTTTTACTTTACTGTCTTACATTCTGATGTAAACCCTCCTATTTATTTTTTTTTCAAATAAATGAAATCAATATTTCATCATCCATGTTTGTCTCTTTTCTTAATCTTGTCACCTTTCTTATTCTCTTTTCAGTTCTGTAAATGCAGATTTTAATAACATGACATGCTTGCGGCCTTCATGCCTAGATCCTAAAACGCAGTCAGATTTCGAAATAATGAATCAAGAAGCAGAATGTGTTGAAGATAAGAAGTGTAAGAGAATAAACAGAGAATTGGAACAGTAAGCCTAAATAAAATTCAAATGAAGTCGCCCTCACTGGATTGGTTTATGGAACTGAAGCCGTGATACCCGCAGAAGTTTAAATTCCTTCCCTCCGGATCATTGTTGAAGCCGAGATCGCTGATGAAGATTGAGTCAAGACCCGAATAAAACATTGTTTTTGATTGATGGAATGTGATTGGCCGTTGGCTACCATGGGAAGTTGTACAACAAAGACTGGCCCATGCTTACATCAAGAAAGTACGGCCCAAGAAATTTGAAGTGGGGCAACTCGTCCTGAGACATATTCTCCTGCACCATGAAGAAGCTAAGGAAAAATTTTCTCTAAATTGCAAAGGTCCATACGTTGTAACAAGACTATTGCCAAATGGAGCGTTGTATTTGGGAGACATCGAAGGAAATGTTCCTAAGACAACAGTCAACGCAATTGCAGTTAAAAGTTACTATGTTTAACTCATTACTTGGTGTTAACATTCTCTGATTGGCATGACGGAGGCTTTCATTCTTGCTATCCAAACACCGTTAACCCTTTTTCCAACCCTTTGAGTTGGTTACTTCTCTTTTATTACCCTCTTTGGAATCTGGAAGTTATTATTAAAAAATGACAAAGAAATGAAAGAAAAAGAAAAAAAAGTGAAAAAAAAGAAAAGCAAAAGAAAACATTGAAAAAAAATCAAAAATAGAGTTCCCTGAATTATGTTCGACTTGATTCCGAAAGGATACGTAGGCAGCCTCTCTCTGAGGTTCAGTCAAAATAAAATAAAAATCCAAATTCCCAAAAAAGTGAAACTAGGGAAGATATTATAATGTTTCGGCAATGGTTTTGCCTGAAAGGTTCCAAAGTTGTAATTCAGTCCAAAATTCTTTTTACCCAAAATCCTTTCAAGTCTTTCCGATCAATCAGCTAGAATGTTCAAGAATTGGAGGATATGTTACTTGGATCAGATGCAACCAAATGAGAGAGTCCTATTGGTGAAAATCCTTATGGTCACTGTAGGGCGATGGCGAGTAGAGAAAATAAAAATGAGAGAATCTTATTAGTGAAAACCCTCAAAGGGCACTATAAGATGATGTCAAGAAGAGAAATGAGAGAGATCAGCTAGTGAAAACCCGCAAAGGGCACTGTTGATCGAAAAGAGGATCCACACAGCCATAGCATCAACACAATCATGATCAAGATTTTCTGCTTTCAAGTCGAAAATTGTGATAAGTTTCTGAGAATCGGACAGTTTATACAGATCAGACATCTAGTCCATATGGCATGTCATGTTCATTGAAATCTGCATGTACTCCCAGATAAGTCCGTATTTCTGTTCCTCAAAAGGGACACCTCTTGTTTTAAACTCATTCTCTATTCCATTGTTTGTTTTTTTTCTTCTTTGAATCCCTTTCGGTTTAACTTTGTCATAAAATAAGGCAAAAAAAATAAAAAATAGCAAGACCGATTTACAGGGTTCTCGTTTGAAGCGAGCTGATATATTTAAAAGGCGCCCAGCCTCAACAAAGGCATCAAGTCGTCCCCGAACGTCCATGATTCGCCGATGTTTTGAAATGGAAAACTTTGAAAGAAGTCAAAAGTGAAACGCTTACAGAGGCAACATAAAGTTGAAAAAGGTTAAGTACCGTCATGGCAAAGTTTGGAAAAGCTAAAGGTTCCCCAAAGTCAGAAATGCAGTTGGTATTCAAGAAATAATCAGTTGTAGTTGAAATCATTAAAGAAGATGAGACAATATCAAGAGGTTGAAATAATCAAGGCCACAAACCGACCACCATTTTAAAAGTAACGAATCTTTCTTTGTTCAGAACAGAAACAGAATAATTTTAGGAAAGAGTTCATGAAAAGACGAACACCACCCAGTGAAGTTCTCAAATCCTTGATTTTTTTTGTCAATATCCATGTAATTATTTTATTTTTAGTTTCATTATAGGGAACCAATACCCTATCTTCAACACAGGGTACTACATCCCATGGTTGTATTTTTATTTTTCTACATAGGGTATGACATCCCCTAGTAGTATTTCAGAGAGCCACGAGCCTCAT
The DNA here is from genome assembly GCA_026770625.1 of Nicotiana glauca. NCBI lineage: Eukaryota > Viridiplantae > Streptophyta > Magnoliopsida > Solanales > Solanaceae > Nicotiana > Nicotiana glauca. The sequence continues at coordinate 51,644 of MU689855.1, forward strand.
TTTATTGCCAACATAGGGTACTATATCCCCTGGTTGCATTTTTATTTTTCTACATAGGGTACGACATCCCCTAGTAGTATTTCAGAGAGCCACGAGCCTCATTTTATTGCCAACATAGGGTACTATATCCCTTGGTTGCATTTTTATTTTTCTACATAGGGTACGATATCCCCTAGTAGCGTTTCAGAGTGCCATGAGCCTCATTTTGTTGCCAACACAGGGTACTACATCCCCTAGTTGCATTATTTTCTACATAGGGTACGACATCCCCTAGTAGAATTTCAGAGTGCCACGAGCCTTATTTTGTTGCCAACACAGGGTACTACATCCCCTGGTTGCATTATTTTCTGCCAACATAGAGTACGACATCCCCTAGTTGCATTTCAGAGTGCCACGAGCCTCATTTTGTTGCCAACACAGGGTACTACATCCCTTGGTTGTATTATTTTCTACATAGGGTACAACATCCCTTAGTAGCATTTCAGAGTGCTTGTTGCTAAAACAGGGCATTACATCCCCTGGTTGCATATTTCTACATAGGGTACAATATCCCCTAGTAGCATTTCAGAGTGCCACGAGCCTCATTTTGTTGCCAACACAGGGTACTACATCCCCTGGTTGCATTATTTTCTACATAGGGTACAACACCCCCTAGTAGCATTTCAGAGTACCACGAGCCTCATTTTGTTGCTAACACAGGGTACTACATCCCCTAGTTGCATTATTTTCTACATAGGGTACAACATCCCCTAGTAGCATTCTAGAGTGCCACGAGCCTCATTTTGTGGCCAACATAGGGTACTACATCCCCTGGTTGCATTATTTTCTACATAGGGTACAACATCCCCTAGTAGCATTTCAGAGTTCCAGGAGCCTCATTTTGTTGCTAACACAGGGTACTACATCCCCTGGTTGCATTATTTTCTACATATGGTACAACATCCCCTAGTAGAATTTCAGAGTGCCACGAGCCTCATTTTGTTGCTAACACAGGGTACTACATCCCCTGGTTGCATTTTTATTTTCTACATAGGGTACGACTTCCGCTAGCAGCGTTTCAGAGTGCCACGAGCCTCATTTTATTGTTAACATAGGGTACTACATCCCCTGGTTGCATTTTTATTTTCTGCATAGGGTACGACATCCCCTAGCAGCGTTTCATAGTGCCACGAGCCTCGTTTTGTTGCCAACACAGAGTACTACATCCCCCGGTTGCATTACTTTCTTCCTACATAGGGTACAACATCCCCTAGTAGAATCGCAGAATGCCACGAGCCTCATTTTATTATCAACACAGGGTACTACATCCCCTGGTTGCCTTCCTTCTTGTTAACACAGGGTACGCCATCCTTTATTATTTGAAAAATGCATTTTTTTTAATTCTTTATTCTGCAATAGCAAAGATAGTTTCATGTGTTTTCAATAACTCACAAAAATTTCCTAGTGCAAACTGGGGCAGAAAAGTTTTGCTCGTTTTGTTTGTTTTGAGGTGGCTTGTAGGTTTTTTTTCTGCAAAGCACGGATTGGATGTGCAAAAAGTAAGATTCCGGCTCTGGGCAGAGAAAGTGGAACGTTTGATCTCAATACCAGCAACAACCAATTTTGACGTAATGCATACAGAGACATATGGTCAAGACTCATCTTTCCATCATCTGATCAAGAAACAAGCATGAAAGAATATTTCATAGTCTGTTGCATCGAGAGTATCAAGTTTCAATTCAAAGTCAATGAGAGAAGCAAATCAAGACAAGACTCCAGATGGCATTTGGATAGGAATTTTGTTACTCTTAGATTTCAAGAGTATGTAATTTTCTTTTCATTTTGATGTAATAGTAGGAATCACGGATCGGAACCTCGACGGAACTTCGCTCGATTCTCCATCTAAGCATACTCTATCAGTTACTTTTACTTGAACTACACGTGACCTGATTCCCTTACAACCCGGGATATGTAGGTTGCCTAAAGTCAAGGCTCGGTCGCATATTTTTCTTTTATCTTGTTTTTCTTTTTAAATAATGGGGAGTTCAAAAATCAGTCATCTCGTTCATTTTTCTTTGCCTGAAAACTCTTCATGTATCCAAGCAAAGAGGGGCATGCTGTGAACACCTAATTTTTTATCACACCCAAATTCTATTCTATTTCAATATTTCTTGTAGGTCTAATCTTATATATATATATATATATATATATATATATATATATATATTTGAAAAGAGAAAAAGAAAATTTACAAAAAATAAAAAATATATATCTATAGTTTCTTTTAATTAGAATTTTAATAAGTAAGCTAGAGAATCTTTCTTAGTTTTATTTAAAGTGCACGTAAATATTTAGTTTTCTTATATTATAAGAAATGTTAGTTAATATTCTTATTTAATATTTTTGTCAAGACCCAAAATCCACTAAGGGTCGTGGTGGCGCCGGATACCTCTGTCAGGCCAGCCAACAAAATTATCAATTACTTCCTCTTTTAATACCTTTGAAAATCTAAGGTTTTTTCTTCTATTTTTCATAAATAAAAGTCCACTACTTGAATTAAATTTTAAATAATAACAATTAGAACAAATCCGTTAAAAACCATCCCAGAAACCCGGTGTCACAAGTACATGAGCAACTACTGGCAATAATATAAATACAACACAACACATGTCCGGAATACACTGGACAGAAAGGAAATACAATTACTAGGAAGGGACTTTAAAAGTTGCGGGCCGCCTTGCATACTGCAACTCACCTAGTTCCCAAATCGTTCGTGCTGCTGCACCCAGTAGGCCACTAAAATGAAATATACCTGTGCAAAAAAAATGCACAGAAGTCTAGTATGAGTACATAATCAACGTGTACTCAGTGAGTGTCCCGCCTAATCCCGAAGGGGTATAGACGAGATGGTCAACTTTGACACTTACTAATGGTACAATAATAATACACTAAAACATGAGGAATTCATGGATTTATATAGCATGCTCTAGTTCACAAAGCTGTAAAACAGGTAAACACCTTTAATAATTAGCAAAGGATTTCCAGGATTTATTTTCTTCTATCTTCAGTAATTCATGCCAGGCCAAAAAGGGCAGTAACTACATCAAGTACTTCAAGTAAGGAACATAAACATGCGCATATCATGTCGAGGTGACGGCCCGATCCAATAGAAATGTAAACTGTGCACTGCCGAGGGTCGAACAGCTCGAACCAATAGATGCATCTATTTTCCCCGCTCGCGAATCATCCATGCGACGCGTTCAACATAAAGTAAACAAATACCCTGTTCATGAATCATCCATGCGACGCAGTCAACATAAAGTAGACAAATACCCTGCTCGTGAATCATCCGTGCGACGCAGGTGCACACAGTAATACATGCTCAACAAGTCAAATAAGAACTTATCGGGAAATATTTATTCAAATAAAACCAATTCTCCTTTAACAATTTTTAAGAATGAAGCTTAACCCCTTTGAAATTCATTTACTAATTTTAATGGGATATGGGTTCACTATAATCTATGTATAACATGCTCTTTGGGTCTTAGACTACCCGGACAATAGCATGATAGTAGCTACGCACGGACTCTCGTCACCTCGTGCGTGTGTAGCCCCCACAAATAGGAGCACATAACCATTTTACTCACCTATGGGGTAAATTCCCCCTCACAGAATTAGAAAGGAGACTCACCTTGCTGCGACGACACGCAACCGGCATTCTACATCCTTCCGAAGACTTGAACTAATGCACAATGCGCCAAAACTAGCCAACGATCATAAAAATCCATTAATATATGCTCAACTATACCTTACAACTCAATTTATAGCCATTCCTAACCCCGAATGAGAAGTTGACCAAAATGCCCTCGGGCCCACGTGCTCGGAATTCGAAATTTTTCGAAGATAAAAGTCACCCATGACCTTAGGAACTCAAATATATAATTTTCACCTACTTTCATTCTCAAAATCGTGGCTAAAATCCAAGTTTTATAATTTCTAGGTTTCCAACCAAAACCCCAATATTTACACTAATTCCCATGCTTAATCTCATACATGATCGATGTATTTAACTTATAATAGGTGGGAATAACTTACCTTAATATTGATGGTGAAAATCCCCTCCTTGAAGCTCTCCACAATCGCCCCAAGCCATGAAAATATGAGAGAAATGAACCAAATCACGACTTAAATTAAGCTTCTGCCTTCAGTCGTTTCCGCTTCTGCGTTATTATTACAGCTTATGTGGTTCCGCTTATGCGAATTCTTGGCCGCTTTTGCAGTCCTGGGCTTGGCCCCATTTTTTTGCTTCTGCGATCCCTTCTTCCGCAGATGCGGTCCCGCTTCTGCGGAACCTTGACCGCATTTGCGGCCCACGACCCTTCGGACCATTTTGCTTCTGCGGTGCCCCCTAACACTTTTGCGCCTCCGCTTTTGCGGATACCTGACCGCATAAGCGGTCCCTACTCCCTTCACTGCCAACCGCTTCTGCGATTACTTCCTCGCTTTTGCGGGGCTTCTTCTGCTGTCCCATTTCCATAGAAGCGGTAATACCAGATACCAGCAAACTCAGCTCTTCCAAAAATCTAATTTTTGATCCGTTAACCACCTGGAATCCACCCGAGGCCCCCGGGACCCCAACCAAACATACCAACCAATCCCAAAACACATTACGGACTTGCTCGAGGCTTCAAATCATATGAAACAATGCTAAATTAATGAATTACACCTCAATTTAAGTTTTATGAACTTTGAACTTTCCAATTTCCATTTCCGATGTTTGAACCTATCAAATCACGTCCGATTGACCTCAACAAGTCATATTTGACATTACGGACCTACTCCAAACTTCCAAAAATTCAATTCCGACCACGCGTGCAAGTTATAACACCTAAAATGAAGCTGCTCATGGCCTCAGACTGCTGAACGATGCACTAAGGCTCAAAACGACCAGTCGGGTCGTTACAATTTTAATCTTTAAAAAATGAAAAAACAAATTCAAAAATCTAATTTTTTTAATTATATAACAATCCCATTATCACCACTTTTTTAGCCTAACTTCCCACTCCCTCACGTTCTTCCCCCACTCACATCACACACCTCACAATAACTTCCCACACCCTCCACACATCTACACATAATAACCAACATATCCACATATTCTATAAATAGAGGACACACACATTGACGGAGGGGGGGCGAATTACAAAGGCCAAACAAAAATTGAAGCAAAATTCTGGCTAAGACCAGAAATCTCCTTTGGAAACAAGCAGCTCATAAAATCTATTTTTCAACTGCAAATAAGATTAACAAAGAGAAGAAAAGGAGAAAAAGTTCGGGAAATTTCCGAGAAAAACATAGTAGCAGTTTTGAGTTTGGGTTTCGGGTTTTTCGGTGTCGTTTTAAGGTTCCGTCAAGGTCGCCTTTAGATCCGGTCGTTGTTCAAGCCAAAATTCGTTTGCCTCATTAATACAAAGGTTCATTTCTTCTTCTTTTTTTCTTTCGATTTTTGTTCTTCTCACTAATGTCCTGGATCATTTTTGTATTAATTTAATTTGTGTGAAGATGATGGAAATTTAACATCAACATATGTAAGTACGTATAGAAGATTAGAAGTTCGAATCCACGAGACAAGCAATGTAATTCATTAGTACTGTTTCTTGGTAGATTAAAATAAACAGATATGTGTCATTTGATGAGTATTAGGATTTTAAAATCGCTCTCCCTAATATGGTTGCCGACTAGCTGGATTAACTTCCAAATAGAAGACACTTGCTGGATGCTTTTAGTTTGGATGGTTTAACGTTGAAAACATACAAAAGTGGTATACTTTGTCTATGTGTCATTCATGTTAACTATAGAAGATCATCATCGTCTTTTTTTTTAGTTGTTGTATTGGCTGTAATTGATATCCTTTGTATAGATTAGTATTTCACCACAATAGACATGGCATTTAGTTCATCTCAAGAGTAAAAGCTTCCTATTTTGTGAATTTGCAAATTAAGTTTCACTTTCAACATTGACAGCATACATGAATGCAGATGTAGATAAGTAGCGCAAATGAACTTTTGTTTTCATCCTTAGTTTGGCCAATATTTTATTAGTCTTGATCTACAACCCTAGATTAAAATATCTTAAGTTAATTAAATACTAGTCATCTTGAGATATATGTATTCCCGCATCTTGATACTTTTCAAATTTAAAATAATTATGTTTTATCCATGTGTACATTCCGTACCTTGGTTTAATATTTACTTTCAAAGAAGTACCTCGTGTGCGTACCGCATCTAGGTCAAAACAATTAATAAAAGATATAATAAAAGTGAAATGGTAATAGACAATCCATAAGCAATAAAATACAAGAATAGTCAAGAATTGATTTAAGCCGAACATTAGTCAATAAAAGCGACCGTGTTAGAACCACGGGACTCGAGGGGTGTCTTACACCTTCCTCTCGGTCAACTGAATTCCTTACTCAGTCTTCTGTTTTCGTAGACCATAAATAAGAGTCAAACTTTCCTTTTGAAAGGGATTTGATTAAAAGGTGACTTGGAACACCAAAACTCAATTCCAAGTGGCGACTCTAATAATAAATAATCCTTTTTCAAAATGTCATTTTAATTGGAAAAACTCTTCTAACTCAACATCGTAACAGGGTTGTGTCAAAAAAGGAGGTGTGACACATTCGGTCTGTAATGATTTTGTAATAACTATTGGGATGGATAATGGAAAGGAATGGAGAATGAACGAATGTAAAGGGTAGAAGACATGCCTATAGAGTCTTTTATAGTTCTGCATTTCTGCACTTAGAAAGCCTGCCTATAGGTTCTTTAATAATTCTGCATTTCTGCACTTAGAAAGCCTGCCTATAGGGTCTTTTTAGAATTCTGCATTTCTGCACTTAGAATGCCTACCTATAGGACTTTTATAATTCTGCATTTCAGCATCTAGAAAACATGCCTATAAGTCTTTCTGTACTTATGCATATATACGCCACTAGGCAAACAACTTTAGGCTTAATAATAATCAATCCATTTAGAGATCATGTCTATAGGACTCTTGTAACTGTTAAAATCAACGACACTTAGAGACCATGCCTATAGGACTAAATTAACTGAATCAGTTTCGTTTTGGAATCTAAAATCAGTCTTAAAATCTGCAGATCCCTTTTCTAGAATCAGTAAACTTTTCCTTAAAATCAGTATACTTCTACATTGTTAGATATCCTGCCTATAAGTTTCACCTAGGCAAGCCAGTAGGTAATTGATTAACTGTATCAGTTTTGATAACTACATCTAGTCAGGGCTAATTTGGAATCCTCATCTAAAAAATATGTGATAACTTAGTCTATCCTACACTTTGCTTAATCAAAGACCTAATCAGTATTTGTAAGTCATGCTAAATTATTTACCACTTTGAATGAGGAGGCCTACTTGACCCTTAACTGCTATGTGCTTCCCTTTTAGATGTTATTTGTTATTGCCTGTGGCCTAGCTTTTTATCCTTTTGAAATTCTGAAAAGCCCCAACTCCCTCCCTTTTAGGATTAGTAGTCTCACAGCCTCTGAGACTGATAGGATTGGGGCGGGTAATAGCATGCAATAAGTAATGATACCATTCCGCGCTTTAATACCTTAATAGGGTGGGAAGGGTAGATATGGATATGATGATCGGTGCGCTAATATCACGTGTGATTCCTCTTCTGAGGAGTGATTGCTGGATATTGCATTGATGTGATCTATATTAATCATAAACCTAGGACCTCCCTCCCTCTATTTGCTTTCATCTATCTTTGTGGAATTACGCAAGTCTTTTTCACAAAAATTCTGCCCTCTTTACCTTTCTTAAGTTTCGATTTACTTGCAATATTGTATGTGAACCCTTTCTATTTGAGCCCTTAATTGCCTACTTGATTATGTAAAGTCACAATATGACATGGCCGGGAATCACACTAGTGGATCTTGAGGGGTGCCTAACACCTTCCCCTCGAGATAATTTCTAGCCCTTACCCAAACTCTGGTTCTTCAAATTCAAACCCTATTAGTGTCCTAATGCACCCTAATCATTAGGTGGCGACTCTTCAAATGAAAACTCAATTCCCAAAGGGAACGAGTTGTCTTCCCAAATGTCATAAGCCCGAATTCACGAGAAAAGAGGGCGCGACAGCATGGCGACTCTGCTGGGGATTTAGTCTTTAGGCTTTTACCATTTCATGTCATTTGTGACTTTATTGCTTTTTATTGCCTTTATTTAATGTCTTTATCTTCTACTTCGAAACTGACTTGGCTCTTTGTTTTCTTTTCTTTAATACTTTTACCACTTTCCTTCAATATTGTTGTAATTATGAGCAATTGTTGTAATCATTACTTTATGAACATGCAAATACGTGACAACTTGTTTCATTCTTGTAATTGCATCTTCAACATCATATTCCACTTGTGCCAAACAAATACCATAGCAATGCTTATAATGAGTGGTTCAACCCTTCCGATAATCACCCCCTAAATTATGCAAAGGCGTATTTACGGTAAAACCAGTCGATCTGCGGTGCAGTTGACTGTTCTGTGCCTTTCCCTCTTGAGTTGTCTGCTTAAGAGTACCAGTCTAATAACCCATAGAAACCTTATTCTGTCTAACTGTACATGCATCCCTGTCAAACCTAGCAGAGTAAATTATGTTATCCACATAATGACTCTTTAAGATAGCCTTGTCCAAAGTCCACCAGGTTCCTTGAAACCCAAATGGACACCACCACGTTCTGTGCATTTATTTGGAGAACTAAATGCTTTCATGCTAGTTATTGGTTTAAATAGTTGAGTCCGGTGGGGGGTATGGTCTTAACCCTTTTGTTTTGCAGAAAATGGAGAACAAGGTCCCCGACTTTGGTATGGTCAGTATACCCTCACTCTTGCCGACCTGGTGGAGGAACCTCCCATCAAGTAACCAAATCAACGAATGGAAAGAGAGAGTCACCAAGGCTAGTGAGAAGCTGGAGTATCTGGAATGCAGTCTGCTGGAATTGGAAGGAAAAGTGAGAAAGAGAGTTACCGACTGCCAGAACCCTGAGGGAAACGAAGGAGGACATTTGGCTAAAGCTTATTTGCTGCTGGGACTACGTGAGATGGTGAAGCTGTTCGATGGAGCTAAAGATATTGAATCTGGAGAAGGTCCTTCTGGGACCAAGTAGTTAGGAGTCTTTTCTTTTGCTTTAAAATGTAATAAGGCCAATGGCCCTTAGGGACATTTTACTTTCTGCAATTTTAGTGTCGTTTTGGGATTCGTCTTATTTTTATCAATAAAATGAGGCATTTAGTATTATAAGTTCTCCAAATCAACTTGTCGCTAGGCCTTCCTCGAGCACAATGAGGCACCCAAATTAGGACACGATTTATATTCTTGCACTATGTGTTTAAATATCGCAACGTTTTCTTCTCATAACCTTCACTAACTTGTTACCTTTTTTTGTTTTTACTTTTGTTTTATTCCCCTCCCCCAAAAGGTTAGTTCGTGCACTCTGGCATCATCATCATACTCTACGAGATCCAAGGGCCCTCCACCTCCTCCTCCTCTGAGTCCTATCAGAAACAAGAACAAGGCAAAAATGGAAGACTTGAGCAACATTAGAAAGGAGAACTCGGGTGAACGGGTAGAGGTTACTCAGGGTATTCAGGTTTCCAAGGAAAATACCGCCCAACTTGAGTAGAAGTTGTTGAAAATTCTGGAAGAATTGGACCAAGTTCGGAGCTTGGCAAACTTATCATTTTCCCTCACTACCCCGGATGTCAACTTTCCCAATGCTCAAAATCCTACACCCTACAAAACATCCAGAAACAACAAAACCAACCCGATCCCCATCACCACTATAACATATGCCACACTTCAAACAACACCCCACTACTCATTCCTGAACCACTAAATTCCACAAATGATCATCCCCACAACACCCCCATTTATGTGGAAACCATACCACACTATACTCAACCTATTTCAAGCACACCAGGGTGTTGAAGGAAACTAGCCGCAGAATTCAAGAAGCTGACTAGACAAGTCCAGGGTGTTGAAGGAAACAAAGTATCGAGGGACTGAATTACTCGAACCTTTGTATTCAGCCAGATGTCAAACTACCCGAGGGGTACAAACCTCCCAAGTTCAAGATGCTTGATGGCACAAGGAATCCCAGATTCCATTTGAGGACATACTGCGACAAGCTGGTCGGAGTCGGAAGGGAGGAAAAGATCCGCATGAAGCTCTTTATGAGAAGTCTGAAAGGAGATGCTCTATCTTGGTACATTAGCCAAGACCCCAAGAAGTGGACAAGCTGGGTAGGTATGGCGTCCGATTTCATGGACAAGTTCAGATTCAATACGGAGAATGCGCCAGATGTATTCTACATCTAGAATTTGAAGAAGAAACCTATAAAGACATTATGCGAGTATGCTACTCGTTGGAGATCAGAGGCTGCTAAGGTCAGGCCGGCCTTAGAAGAAGAACAGATGAATAGGTTTTTTCGTCCGAGCTCAGGACCCACAATATTATGAGAGGTTGATATTGATTGAGGGTCAGAATTTCCGACATGAGCAAGCTAGGGGAGAGAATCGAGGAAGGTATTAAAAGTGGTATGGTCACCAACCTTGAAGCATTACAGGCTACCAACAAGGCTCTACCATCTGGTGGCACGTCCAAGAAAAAGGATGTGAGTGCCGTGATGGTTGCACAGAGAACAAAATCCCCAATAAAATACCAAACCTATCCATTACCCCCACTCACATATCAACCTACTCCAAACTACCAAGCACCCTCGCCCTCCTACCAAGCTCCACCACCTACTTACCAATCGTCTCCGCCTCCCACATATCAGCCCACTTCACCCAAATACTCTCAACCCGCACCTGTCTACCAAGCCTACAACACTCAACCATCTCACCATCAGTCACCTCCCACTCGCCAAAACTTTCCTAGACCTCGACCTAACTTCGACCGCAGACCTCCCAAATAATAGACCGACATTGCCTAACCGATTGACTAGCTGTATGAAAGGCTCAAAGTTGCTGGTTACATCACCCCCATCCCTCCCATAACTCTAGAAAATCCTTCCTAATGGATCAATCTGAACAAAACCTATGCATACTATTCCGACATGAAGGGGCATACCATTGACGAGTGCCGCTCGTTGAAGGATAAGATCCAAGCTTTAATTGACAATAAGATCATTGTGGCAAAGGAGCCTGCTCCTAATGTTCGCAATAACCCTCTGCCTGACCACAAGGGTGGAGGCATTCACATGATCGAGATAGAAGATGATTGGGACCCCAAAGGGTCGATTGGATTGATTGTCGAAGGTGACGAGCCGAAGAAACCAACATTCACACTTAATCCGATTATTGTCTAGATCCATCCTTTTGGGGATGCTGAATTAAACATGTCTATACCACTTGAGTTCGAAGCACCTCCTTCTGCAAAGGCGCTCAGACCAATTGAGGTCGAGTTTGGATCCCCAAAAGCACCTGTGCCATTTGAAGTTGTTGTGTTACCTCCCAAAATAAGAGTACCCATTCTTGTAGCAATGTCAGCCATAGCATCGTTCCATACGAAGGCCGTCCCTTGGGATTACATCGCCGAGGCGAGAAGGAAAGGGAAAACCAAATATGGAGAAGCAATTGCAGCATAGGGTATGACCAGAACCGGCAAGGTTTATACTCCAGAACATCTCACTGAGTCCAGTAAACAAGCCTCCGAATGACCAACCATCACTGAAACTGAGCCTGATGAACTCTGGAGGAAGATACAAGTAAAGAAGTACCCAGTCATCGATCAGTTGAACAAGACGCCAGCCTAAATTTCCATCTTAGCTCTGCTACAAGGTTCTGACGCACATAAGAATGCCTTATTGACATTGTTGAGCGAGTCATATGTGCCCAACAACATAACTAGAGGAGAAATGGCAAACATGGTAGGGCAGGTATTGGAGAGTCACAAAATCACTTTCCACGAAGATGAGCTGCCACCAGAAGGGCTAAGCCACAACAAAACGTTGCACATCACTGTGCAATGTAAAGATTATTTTATCACCAGGATTCTGATTAGCGGAGGGTCCAGCCTCAATATTTGTCCCTTGGTGACTCTCAGAACATTGGGAAAGAGCCTGTATGAGATCAAGGATGGGGCCATCAACGTCAAATCTTTTGATGGTTCCCAAAGGTCCACTATTGGGGAAATCAGTTTGTGTCTGCAAATGGGACCGACTTGGTTCGACGTTGATTTTCAGATGATAGGCATCCCGGCATCTTACATCTTGCTATTGGGATGACCTTGGATTCATGCCGCTAGAGCTGTAGCATCAACCCTGCACCAGGCAGTGAATTTTGAGTGGAATCATCAAGAGCTAATCCCATATACAGTCGCCAAAACATCCCAGCGATCGGAGGAAAAAGGAAGATAGGCGGGGAAACCTACCATCATATTGAGCGAGTCAATGCGGTAGACAAGGATAAATGGTGGGATAACAAGATTGAAAGCATATTGAATTGGTGTGGATATGAACCTGGCAAGGGGCTCGGCAAAAAACTCCAGGGAATCACCAAAACCATCAAGCTGAAAAAACACGGTACCACTTTTGGTTTAGTATATGAGTACACCTGGAAAGAGTTTAATAAATGGTCGCCACCATGGCGCGGTCCTTACTACCTATTGGAGCATCTGATACCTCGCCTGGAGCAGACTTTCCAGCCAGCAGCCGTCATATATGGGTCAGAAGAAGAGGAAGCATAGGCGGCAATGAAGAATCTGTTCTCGAAACACGACAATATGGACTGTTATGTCATTTTTGAGGAAGAAGGGGAAGAAGGCCCTTCCATACAAGCTGTGAGCCAAGGAGCTTGCCTTAATAATTGGTCCATTAGAACCACCTGGGCTCGGAAAGCTTCAGGGTAGCATGGCTGAATAAAGCACCATACTTTATCTTTTTACTTTTTCGCTAGTTAATTTTCTTTCCGTATTTACTTTAAATTTAGAAAAGAGCTCCAATGCTCAAAACAATTATGGAATTTATCAAAGCATTTCAGTTTCTTGTAAATCTCGCTCTTATTATTTTCTCTATCATTTACTTTATTTACACAGCATTACTATTACTTATCTTGATGAACCGATGATTGTGACTTGCGATGAGATAACACAACAAACGAATATAGACTCAAAAGAGGATGATATACCAGAAGAGGTCATTAAAGAGGTTGAGGACTTTGAGAATAGGCCTAAGTCAAACTTGGACGAAACTGAGGTTATCAACTTGGGGGATACAGAGAATGTCAAGGAAACGCGCATCAGTGTTCACCTGTCACCGTCAGAAAAGGAAGAGTACATGAAATTCCTAAGGGAATATGAGGACATATTCGCCTAGTCATATGATAATATGACCGGTCTCAGTACATCTATTGTAGCTCACAAACTGCCAACAGATCAAACATATCCGTCGGTGAAGCAGAAGCTCAGGAAGTTCAAACCTGACATTAGTTTGAAAATCAAGGAAGAAGTTACCAAACAATTCAAAGCCAAGGTCCTCAAGGTAGTGGAGTATACAACATGGTTAGCCAACATTGTGCCAGTGCCGAAGAAGGACGGGAAGGTCAGAGTCTATGTTGACTACCGGGACCTCAACTGGGCCAGTCCGAAAGATAACTTCCCCTTGCCGAACATACATATTGTGATTGACAACTGCGCCAAGCACGAGCTGTAGTCATTTGTTGATTATTTTGCTGGGTATCATCAGATATGGATGGACGAAGAAGACGCAGAGAAAATAGCTTTCATTACGCCGTGGGGGATGTATTGTTACAAGATAATGTTGTTTGGATTAAAGAATGTTGGGGCCACCTACATGAGGTCCATGACTACTATTTTCCATGACATGATACATAAAGAGATCGAGGTGTATGTAGACGATGTCATCATCAAATCCAAGAAAGCCACTGACCACATGGAAGATCTGAGGAAGTTCTTCAATAGATTGAGAAGGTACAATCTGAAACTGAATCTCGCCAAATGTGTATTCTAGGTTCTTGCCAGAAAACTGCTTGGGTTCATCATAAGTCGACGAGGAATAGAACTGGATCCGTCAAAGGTTAAGGCCATTCAAGAATTGCCACCGCCAAAGAACAAGAAAGAGATTATAATTTTCTTAGGGAGACTCAACTACATCAGTCGGTTCATAGCTCAGTCCACTGTCATTTGTGAACCAATCTTTAAGATGTTGAAGAATTATGCCGCCACCAAATGGACTGATGATTATCAGAAAGCCTTCGATAGAATCAAGGAATACATGTCAACGCCGCTAGTTCTGGTTCTGCCCGAACCGGGTAGAACGCTATTGCTCTACCTTGCAGTATTGGATGGGGCTTTCGGTTGTGTTTTGGGATAACGTGACAAAACGAGGAGAAAAGAGCAAGCCATCTACTATCTCAGTAAGAAGTTCATGCTGTACGAGGCCCGATATTCTCTATTAGAGCGCACCTGTTGTGCTCTGACTTGGGTAGCTCAAAGGTTGAGGCATTATTTCTGTGCCTATACCACTTATCTCATATAGAGAATGGATCCGCTCAAGTATATCTTCCAGAAGCCCATGCCCACGGGCAAGCTATCCAAGTGGAAAATCATGCTGAGTGAATTTGACATTGTTTACGTGACTCAAAAGGCAATTAAAGGACAAGCACTGGTAGATCATCTTGCCAAAAATCCCATGGACGAAGAATACAAACCTGTAAAGACGTATTTTCCTAACGAAGAGGTATGTTTCATAGGAGAAGATATCGCAGAATCCTATGATGGCTGGAGAATGTTTTTGGACAGAGCAGCAAACTTCAAAGGAGTTGGCATAGGAGCAGCTCTAGTATCAGAAACATGTCAGCATTATCTGGTCTCTTCCAAGCTCAGGTTTCCGTGCACCTACAACATGGCCAAATACGAAGCCTGCATCTTAGGGCTCAATCTGACCATTGATATGAACATTCAAGAGTTACTAGTGATCGGGGATTCAGATTTGCTCATACATCAGGTCCGAGAAGAATAGGCAACCAAGAACTCTAAGATACTCCCTTATCTGCATCATATATAGGAGTTGAGGAAGAGGTTTACAAAGATAGAATTCCAGCATGTTCCCAGAGTCCAAAATGAGTTTGCCGATGCATTGGCTACCCTATCATCTATGATTCAGCATCCAGATAAGAACTTCATTGATACTATCATGGTAAAAATTCATGATCAGCCAGTTTACTGTGCTCATACCGAGGAAGAAGCAGATGGAAAACCCTGGTTTCACGTTATCAAGGAATATTTGGAAACATGAGAATATCCAGAACTTGCAGACGCTACTCAAAAGCGCACACTGCGAAGGTTATCCAATCACTTCTTTCACAACGGAGGAATCCTGTATAGGAGGACTCCTGATTTGGGATTACTAAGGTGTGTTGAAGCAAAGGAAGCATCCAGGTTGTTAGAAGAGGTTTATGCAGGGGCCTGTGGTCCACATTTGAATGGTTTTGTCTTAGCAAAGAAGATACTCCAGGCAGGATATTTTTGGATGACTATGGAAACAGACTGCATCCAGTACGTCCAAAAATGCCATCGCTGTCAGATACATGCAGACATGATAAAAGTGCCTCCAAATGAGCTTACTGCAACAAGCTCGCCATGGTCGTTCACCGCTTGGGGAATGGATGTTATAGGACTTATCGAGCCTGCCGCATCAAACGGTCATAGGTTCATTCTAGTAGCAATAGATTATTTCACCAAATGGGTTGAAGCAGCATAATATAAGGCAGTGACCAAAAAAGCTGTGGCAGACTTTGTCCGCTACCGCATCGTTTGCCGGTTTGGCATCCCAGAGTTAATCATTACTGATAATAGTTCCAATCTCAACAGTAACCTGATGAAAGAAATGTGTGAAACATTCAAGATTAAACACAAGAATTCTACAGCCTACAGACCTCAAGTGAATGGAGATATAGAAGCAGCCAATAAGAACATTAAGAAGATACTAAGGAAGATGATAGAGAAACACAAGCAGTGGCACGAAAAGCTATCATTTTCTCTATTGGGATAACGTACCATAGTTCGCACATCAACCGAAGCAACTCTATATATGTTGGTTTATGGTACAGAGGAAGTCATTCCCACCAAGGTGAAGATTCCCTCCTTGAGGGTCATACAAGAAGCAGAACATGACGACGCAGAATGGGTAAAAAGTCGCTACGAGCAACTAGCTCTAATAGATGGGAAGAGAATGAATGCAGTTTGCCATGGTCAATTGTATCAGAACAGGATGTCCAGAGCCTTCAACAAAAGAGTCAAGCCAAGACAATTCACACTAGGGCATCTGGTGTTAAAGAAAATTTCCCCACATCAGGATGAAACCAAGGGGAAGTTCTCTCCTAACTGGCAGGGCCCGTACATGGTTCACCGGGTTCTAATAGGAGGAGCCCTCATACTTGCAGAAATGGATGGAGAAGTCTGGCCAAAGCCAATTAATTCAGATGTAGTCAAGGGTTACTATGTGTAATCTTTATGCTTTCCTACATGATGTAATTTGAACTACGCTTGACCTGATTTCCGTTTAAGAGGGGATACATAGGCAGCCCTACGGGTTCGGTCACAATTCAACAAAATTTTCATTTCCCCCGCCATTGGAAACTGGGGCAGAATTTTGAGGAGGACCCTCTCAGCCAGTCATCGCACGCAGCCGTCAGAAGCACCAGCCCAGTAAACTGGTGCCTAATTTTGAGGAGGACCCTCAAAATTTCGGAGCGAGAGAGGTTGCAATGTCCTGAACCGCATCGCATTCATCGGTTCATCTAAAGAGAACTATTTCCAACTATGTATTTATATTACATTTTTACTAAATCATGTATGACTACATCAAAATTGCTTTGTTTAGCGACGCTGCCCCAATGAAAACAACACCGAGCAGGACAAGCGAAGTCTACGGGAAGACGGACTAACCTTCCCCCTTTACAAAACTCACAATTTTTCTTTGGATGCAGGCACCCAAGACATAAAATCATCAGATACGATTACACACTCATACTTTTTCAGGAATACAACTCTCAGAGTCATCATCTATTTATACAACATCCCCAACAGTCACAATATCGCAATCAGCTATCAGCTAAGAGATCTCATTACTATTTGCCTTTTGCGTTTCTCTGCATTGCATAAGGCTACCATTCTACCTTTCGAGACTAAGTACTGTCTCCATCTGCATTTTCTCTACATTGTATAAGGCTACCATTCTAGCTTGCGAGACTAAGCAATGTCTCCATCTACATTTTCTCTGCATTGCATAAGGCTACGATTCTGCCTTCCGATACTAAGCATTCGCTCCATCTATATTTTTCTGCATTGCATAAGGCTACCTTTCTGCCTTCCGAGACTAAGCACTGTCTCCATCTCCATTTTCTCTATATTGCATAAGGCTACCTTTCATCCTTCCGAGACAAAGCCCTATCTCCATCCTGCATTTCTGTGCATTGAATAAGGCTACCATTCTGCCTTCCGAGGTTAAGCTCTACCTCCATCTGCATAGCTGAAAGATCGCCAACTTTATTTAAATCATGCATGGCTGAAATATTGCCACTTTATCTCTCTTGCATGGCTGAAATACCGCCACCTTTTATTTACGTCTTGCATCGGCTGAAATAACACCAAACTTTACTTAAATTCCACATCGGCTGAAATATCGCCAACTTTATTTAAATTTTGCATCGGCTGAAACATCGCCAACTTTATTTAAATCCTGCATTGTTGAAATATCACCAATCTATCTCTCTTGCATGGCTGAAATATCACCACCTTTTGTTTACATCTTGCATCGGCTGAAAGATCACCACCTTTTGCATTTCACGGGTTGAAAGATCGCCAAATTGTCCAAAGGCATCATTGTTCGGAGGCACCATTTGCATAGCCCGAGAACGCCATGCCATGGCCTGAGGACCCCATTTTATCTTTTGTATATTATTATTATTCAAAGGCATCATAGTTCGGAGGCATCATTCTCATAGCTCGAGAACATTATCGCATGGCCTGCGAATCCTTTATCGTACGCTTCATGGCCCATGACGTCATGGTCCAAGGATGTCATCCTAATCGTCCAAAGACAACATTCATGGTCCAATGGGAACTTGCATCACGTTTAAATTTATGCATAATATATGTTCGTATTGTTTATCTACAGGTACACCGGCTAGAAATGACCGCCACAGCAGGAGAGATCCTGCTACGATTCCCACAGCCTGCTTGACTCTGACCATCTTTCCCAACCTGAACAGCGCGTCCCTCTTTTGAACATCTCCATCGGCATATTCCGTCAATGGACCCTGAACTACATATGGCCTGATTCCTGTAAGACCAAGGATATGTAGGCAGTTCAGGAACTAGAGCTCGGTCAAAATTCTTTGCAAATTGTTTCTTTCAGTCAAAATAGGCCATCATATCTTTACCCGACAACTCCTTCATCCTTCTAGGGTAAAGAGGAGCAGCTGTTGATGTCCAATTTTTCTCCTATGTATTTTTATACCCAAAATACCTTCAAAATAGCAGTGTATGCATATATAAGCATGCCCAAGAGTTTTGGTATTTTTCCCCAAATTTTAAGATTTTTAAAATCAATTTATTGTCTATTTTAACAAAGCAAAATCCAATAATTATTCTCAAAATTATTGTTTTGGTGAATAATTTATTTCCATCCTTATATTTACACCAAAATATAATTAAGGTGATTTTTGCATATTTTTATAAATTTATTTGATAGTTTTTTAAGCTAAATGGCATAAAATTGTAATTATAGCCTATATTACGATTAATAGTGTTTTACAATTATAAAATTATTCCTAATATTTTTAGATTAATGTTTATATATTTTTAATTAGTTCAGTGCTTTTAATTTATTTTTAAAATCATTTTAACTGTTTTATAATAATTAAAAAGGGAGAAATTGGCTATCTAACACACGGCCCATTATCATTTCAATTTTAGCCCAAAATTAAACCCCAATTCCACCCAATTAAACAACCCAATTGTATTTGCTAACCCGACCCCTTAACCCATTTTAGACCCTCTGGATTTCCTTTTAATCCTGGTCGTTGATCACTTTTTATCAACGGTCCTCATTTGCCCTTTCCTTTTTTAATCCCCTAACCCCTCTAACCCTAACTCATTTGCACAAAGACGCCGCCTCTAAACTCTCTTCGTCTCCCAAAACCTCTCTAACCCTTCGAAGCCCTAACCCTATTCCGCCGATCCCCGTCTCATCCCACGGGAATCCATGGCAATACTGGTCATGGGTGGCCAGTGCTCTCTCTCCCTCACCACTAACTTAACCTATTCGAAGATTGGAGGCCTAAATTCCATGGTCTCCTTTAGATCTGTCTCAGATCTACAATATCCATGGCCTCTCCGGCCATTTTCCGGCATGTTCAAAGCAATATGAGTCTCTCCGACTCAGGATCCGACTTTTCTCAAGACCTTCTCATCCTAGGGTCTTCTCTGCCATTTTTAAACCTTCTAAGGTTCTTTACTTGTCTATTTCTTTCAGATCTGTGACGTGTTTGGTCTTTAATAGACGTTTTAGGGTCTTTACCCAAATTTTCTTTTCAAAATTGTTCAAATCCTATTTTTAGGTTTCTGGAAAAAGCTTCTACATGTTTTCTAACTCTTTTTCTATCTCAGATGTGTGTTTATGCTCGCTTGTTTATTTCTTATTTTGTTCAAGATTGTTCTCTTATTTCTTTCTTGATTTCGCAAGATTCTTTTATGATCTTTGTTCACATGCTAACTTAGGTCATTACTCCTCTCTCTTTGCTATGTCTGTTTAAGTTCGTGCTTTGATTTTGTTTCACTTCACTAAGTTTTGTTGATATTCCTACTGAGCATATTCTTGCCTACCTTTTGTCTTGAAACACGTAGTTTCTCTTGCTTCTGTTTGTGTATGTCTGCCTCTCCCAACGACTTTGAATGATTTATCACCCTGATTCTATTTGAAACCCTAAAATTTAGGGGTTTTTCTTTGGGTGGATGGCACTAGGGTTTCACTTTGGATCCCTAGATTTCCAGACTCACTGCGAGCTTGGAACTGAATTCAGAATCCTACTTGCCTGTGATTCTAAAAATTTTCATTGTCAAGCTTTTCTTTTGTATGAACGGTATGCTTTATATATGAGGAAAAACTTCCCTTTTAAAAGATTTCACCCATGATTGATTTTGAAATCCCTTTAATCATGCTAGTGATTCAGCATTGATTTCTTTCGATTGAATCTCTTTCACTCTACTGGCTGTTTATTTTGATCCTTTCGTGTGAAAATACTAGGCTTGTGACGTTTTCCTTAAATACTTGGTCTTGTGTATCTCTTCTGTGATTTTGTACCAACATTTGAATTATTCTTTCCTTAATTACCAACTATGTACTTGACCCTATTTGTGCACTACATGGTTTCCTTACCTTAATCAAGCCTTAGTAAACTGATTTTACCTCCATATTCCATCTCGATTAGTTGTTTGACCTAGACCCCTTAATTAAAGGATTCTAGTTGTCTTAATTGATACTAATTGATTAGTTTCTATGTTTGTGCACTTTTTTGCCTACCTTACTTGTTTTCAAAAACTATATAAGGACCCAGTCCTCCCTCTTTCTATCATCAGTCAATTCTATCGTAATCATAAACACACAAAAATACACCACTCACACATTGAATTCACTTTTCGGGCAATATTGTTTTTCTAATCCTGCTTTACTTGAGATTTTTTGGAACTGCTGTTTGCAATTCGGCTTTTTCAAGGATACTTTTGCTTACTTCTTTTTTTTGAAACTGGTATGTCCTTTGTTTAAATATTCTGCTTCACCCCATATGTGTTTACTTTGCAGCTTCAGGCTTCTTGTTTATTTTATTGCTTATATGCTGTAATTTGTGCTTCATATCTCCTTTCTTTGCTTCTGTTTCTGTTATAAATCCTCAACCCTTATTCCCTTCTATGTGTTGAGTTAAGCTCTTGGACTGACAGTATCCTAATTACTGTCTAGGCCTTGGCTTGATTCACAATGGATCCTAACTCTCAATGCTTGACTAGCAGGCTGGTCAGGAGTGTGCCAGCATCCCAATTACTGGGCATGACCATTAGCTTGCCCTATCTCTCCCTGATTCCTTTCCCCTTTGTGCACTTACACCTATTCCTAGAATCTTAAGTTCTACCCTTCTCTTTTGAGCCTTACTTTCGGACCTTGAGTTCCCTGTGAACTTAGACATCTGAGAGCTGGCCTTTCCACACTACACTATGTTCTTGATTCTGAAATGTTTTGGGGTGTAAGCGCTGCTCGGAGTCCCTTTAATACTCTTGGGAACTTTGACACACTCCAAATATGAGAAAGTCTTTTGGAAATCTGATCCTGTAAGTTGGTTTATCTCATACTGTTGGACTTTGAGTCTGAATTAGGCTGATTAGATGTAGCTGTAACCCCTGATGTAATTTTTACTTTCTTTCTAATTCATTTGATCTGTAATGATTTTGTAATAACTATTGGGATGGATAATGAACGAATGTAAAGGGTAGAAGACATGCCTATAGGTTCTTTAATAATTCTGCATTTCTGCACTTAGAAAGCCTGCCTATAGGGTCTTTTTAGAATTCTGCATTTCTGCACTTAGAATGCCTGCCTATAGGACTTTTATAATTCTGCATTTCAGCATCTAGAAAACGTGCCTATAAGTCTTTCTGTACTTATGTATATATACGCCACTAGGCAAACAACTTTAGGCTTAATAATAATCAATCCATTTAGAGATCATGTCTATAGGACTCTTATAACTATTAAAATCAACGACACTTAGAGACCATGCCTATAGGACTAAATTAACTGAATCAGTTTTGTTTTGGAATCTAAAATCAGTCTTAAAATCTGCAGATCCCTTTTCTAGAATCAGTAAACTTTTCCTTAAAATCAGTATACTTCTACTTTGTTAGATATCCTGCCTATAAGTTTCACCTAGGCAAGCTAGTAGGTAATTGATTAACTGTATCAGTTTTGATAACTACATCTAGTCAGGGCTAATTCAGACTCCTCATCTGAAAAATATGCGATAACTCAGCCTATCCTACATTTTGCTTAATCAAAGACCTAATCAGTATTTGTAAGTCATGCTAGATAATTTGCCACTTTGAATGAGGAGGCCTACTTGAGCCTTAACTGCTATGTGCTTCCCTTTTAGATGTTATTTGTTATTGCTTGTCGCCTAGCTTTTTATCCTTTTGAAATTCTAAAAAGCTCCAACTCCCTCCCCCTTAGGATTAGTAGTCTCACTGCCTCCGAGATGGATAGTATTGGGGCGGGTAATAGCATGCAATAAGTAATGATAACATTCCGCGCTTTAATACCTTATCGGGGTGGGAAGGGTATATTTGGATAT
The DNA here is from genome assembly GCA_026770625.1 of Nicotiana glauca. Lineage (NCBI taxonomy): Eukaryota > Viridiplantae > Streptophyta > Magnoliopsida > Solanales > Solanaceae > Nicotiana > Nicotiana glauca. The sequence continues at coordinate 74,061 of MU689855.1, forward strand.
GATGACTAGTGTGCTAATATCACGTGCGACCCCTCTTCTGAGGAGTGATTGCAGTCACACCTACTTTTTTACACACTACCCTGGAGGATAGTGTATAAGGGAGTTTTTCCAATTCAAGTGACATTATTCGAAATGGGATTATTTATTTCAGAGTCGCCACTTGGAATAATTTATTTGGTGACCCAAGTCACCGGTTTATTTTGAATCCCAAATCGAGGAAATTTTCGACTTTCCAAGTGAAGTCTGCGTACCAAAAATTCTTGAGTAAGGAATTCTGTTAACCCAGGGGAAGGTGTTAGTCACCCTCGGATTCCGTGGTTCTAACACGGTCGCTTAAACTATCACAATTAGCATACTACCTGATTTTAATACATGTTTCAATCTATAGTGCAATTTTAAATTATTTACCGATTTTATTTAATTTTAAGGAAAATTGAAACGTTATTAAAACCCGTCTCGAACCACGTCACATAAATGTACCCGTAATTTTAGACACATTTTAACATCGTTGAAATTTGGATTTGGGTCACATAAATGTGCACGCGAATTTAGGAAAATAGATTATTAAAATACACGCCTAAAGGGACTTACATGTTGATAACTTTGCGGGAGGCCATAAAAATTTGCTAAATGGCACGTCCTGATTCCTAAATATTTTAATGGAAGCAATTAAAAAGGGCCACGCAATTTATGATTTTTTTTGGCGCGGCTCACCTCAATTTTATTTTTAAAGGATATTCGACTAAAGCTTGAAGGGCCATGGGCTATTGTGTTATCTAAGATGGACCTCCTAAAATTATTCTAAGGGTCCTATTAATTGACTAAGGTCATAAGGATTGATTTCAAGAGTTAATATGGGATGTGGATTTAAATTCCAACTACTAAACACAAGAACACACATGTGACATAGTTGGGCCTGAAGGAAAGGCCCAATACTCCACATTTGAATCTACTGAGCTGACTACACTTCCAGCGCCTACTCTAGGCCATGGTGAGTTAACTGGAGGCCCACCTCAAAGCAGAAAATATTTTGGGCCTCCTTTGTAAAGGCTGGCCAATTATTCGGCCTGATGGCCCCTAGATACAGGCTTGTTTATTCATATTAATGCCGATCCAAATTAAAACTGAACAATGCATCCATGCAAACACTATATATCCAATATTAGGACTTTAGGAGCTAAAATTATGATTTAATATAATTAATATAATCCTCAAAATCTGATCTATTTGAACTAAACAACTGATTTGAAAATAATCAAACCATGCATCTCGGTAATATTCTATCTCAATGTATGTCTAACCTATAACTCAGTATCTGTTTAGAAATCAATTTTGAAACTAAACACACAGTCATTCTAATCATGAAATCCAATCTTAACAATATTTAAATTCTATCATGTTTCAAAACTAGTTAGGATTCAAACTTAAAAATAAACCTAATATGAAATACATAAAGTTGAGGTACTAGTGCTGATTTCAAAACCAAATTTCATGCTCGTATTCAAATCATAAGTATAATAATGCACCAACACACTCATTTCTGAATTTTCACTCCCCAGAATAATATTTAACCTCATTTAACACATTTCACAGAACTTATTCATAAACTTAAATCAGAGATAAACTGCTGAAACCTTCAGCTACAACATCACTTGAATCTAAAAGCTGAACTTTCCTAAATAACAGTCCAAATACACAGTCTCTAAATGTTCAAATAATTTAATGAATCTACCAATTTCAAGCAAATTAAAGAACACGATAAATTCCAGAATATAACTACTATGCTAAAATGAATAGACTATGATAAATACTATTATAATAAACTACTAAACTCAGACTTTTTAAACAGAGATTTGACATTAAAGATGTAAGGGAAAACAGTCATCCTTTTATAGAAAACTTCATACAATTACAGCTTGTATGTTTGCACATCAGTTCCTATAGAATCAAGGAGTACCTAGAAATTAGACAAAAGAAATAATCAGGAGTGAGACAGCAAACAGGAATCAGCAGTAATCAGCTAGCCAAAACACTTCGACCCAGGACTGATCCAAGTTTCCATGAGGATAAACAATCAAACCGCTCAAACAAGTTTGCACCAAAGCTCTTGAAGAACAGATCTAAATCATTTCCTACTTGTGTGAAACTAAGCAATTTTTAGAAGTTAGAGACAGGTGAAATCTAATGAAACAGTAGTTTTCCTCTCACATTTGCTGGATTTTTGGCTATTAGCTCACTCAAATTTACAGGATTTTTACTATCAGAATTTGATCTTTCAAACTTTTTTCTCTCAGATTTTAAACTCTGAAAATCAGGCTCTAAAAAACTTCTCTCAAACTTTTAGATCTGAAACACACTCTCCAAAAACTCTAGGATCTGAAAAACTTCGCCAAAAACTCACTTGCTAGGCAAGGGACAATGCCTTTTATAGGAAAACAAGTAGGGCAATTCAAATTTATTTTTTCACCCCCTTAGGTCCTTATTAATTTTCAGTTATAGCTTAAAAGTCCTTAGGGTCCTGACTTATTTTCCAAGTTATACTACTCAATTTCTGAAATTCAAATTGAATCCCAATCTAGAAGCTTCTAGGAGATTCTATTTTCTGTTACTGCAAGATTCCCTATTTTAAACTACCTATATTACCCCTGAACCCCTATTTAATTACCTTTCCAGCCCAGAATGGTTATGGGTCAAATAGACCCCAAGGGCTTACTGGATGGAACGGGTTGCCCTTCTTTAGTAAGTGGGTCTGAAACCCTTAGCCCAGACAAATTAATTCGAGGCCTTTTGTAACATATTTGGTCCAAATGTTTAAACATGAATCTGAACTAAGCGATTGACTAATTAAACAATTTAGCAGGTAACTTAACTAAGCTATCCAAACCAATTAACACACTGAAGCAATTTTAAACAAACAAAAATAAATATAAAAAACTCTGAAAACAGGACGAGCACTTAAGAAGCTGATTTCAAATAGAGTTTCAACAATCAATTTGCTCTTTTAAAAAAAACTCAAAGATCACAATAGGAAGGGAAATAAGGAAGCAAAGAAAAGAAAATCAAATGAAGGACACTTACTAAAGAAGCAGAAGCGGACAACAAAATCTTCACACCTCGCCCTTTTTTCCAACTAACAGAAGTTGTTTCTTCCAAGAGACCCGACCTCTCATGGCTTCGGCTGAGTCTTTGTGAGAGAAAAGACTCCTGAGAATCTCAAACTAGATAGAGAAACTGAACCAGAAAGACTTAGAGACCAGGCTGAGGACACCGGGTCTTCGAATGTTGGATCTGCAAATCCGGCCAATGAACGGGAGTTCGTGGAAAATTGGTTGGGAATCTGGTATGAGAAGGGAATGGGGATTATGGGATGCTAACATGATGAATTTTAGAGGGGTTAGGGTTTGGTCAAACCTTCAGTCGAAGATTCGAACCGTTCAGGCTGGATTCGAGGTAAAAAGGATAGGGATTTGGAATGAGAGAAGCGGGGGGGTCATGGGGTGTTAGTTTGGGGCTAAGAGGAGGTGGCACTGTCGGACACGGCGGAGGAACCCATGTCGGCGTCCTAGGGTTTGGGGATTTTTGAGGGTTCCGGTGGGATTTGAATGATTATGATGGTGGATCGATGATGAGGATGGGAAGACAGGGCTTTGGTGAAAATTTGGGGGCCATTGGACGATCGCCGCCACGGAGGTGATTTCCGATCGGCGGTTCGCGGTGGTGGACGGTGGAGTTAGGTCTCTGATGTTTGACTAGGGTTGAGAGAGACAAGGCCTGGGGGGGTAGGCTTGTTTGGACGTTTAAATATTAGAACACCCTAGCTTCTCGTCTGTTGGATCACAAAACCTAGATGGCTGAGATTGATTGGGGACGAAACTATGTCTTTTTCGGTTATGAGGGAACTGGACCGGATTTTTGGGGCGGGTTTGGGCATTTTTGAACGGGTTTCAGTGATTTAATTAATTGGGCTGGTGCATTAAATCCTGAACTGGCCCAGATCGGGTATTTTACTAAGAAGACCCTTTCTCTTTTTATTTTTGTTTCTTTTTCTTTTTCAAATTTAAAATAAAACTAAAATTAAACCTAAAAAATCAATTTAACCTACCTAATTAAGCTATAATAAATATTAATACTAAAATACCAATTTAAAGGAAACGAATAAAACTCAAAGCTAAAATTTAAACCAAGCAAAACAAATCCAATATTTTGTGACTTTAGTATTTTTTTGTAAAAACGCTAATTACTAATTAATCTAAAAAATATAAAATTAAGTCCTAAATGCCAATGTAATGCGTATTTTTATATTTTTTATATAAATTATGCTAAATTAAAATGCACATAGAAAAATGCAAATAAACACGAAAAATACACAATTAATTCCTAAAAATCGAATAATAAAAGGAAAATCCTAGTTTTAAGAATTCTGTAGGAGTAATTCAGGCGAGGCAAAAATCATGTGCTTACAGCTGCCCCTCTTTGCTCGGAGACACGAAGGGTTTTCGGGCAAAGATAAATGAACAACTATGAGGAATTTTTGCCTGCTTAGCACTCCGTGAGAAGCATTTTTTGAAAAATGTCTCACCGAACCTTGCTTCAAAGGTTGCCTACATATCATTGGTTGTAAAGGAATCAGGTCAGTGTAGTTCTGGAAGTTTTGGTAGCCGGGACTATCGGGAGCTGTGATTTCACTGTTGATGATGCTGCTACTGCTTGCTGACCTCCTTATTACACCAAAAGGAAAATCAAAGCTAAGCTATCTATGTCTATCAACTACGAGTTACAAGATTCCTATCCATAAATCGCTTGAAGCCTGATCTTGAGTCTTAGCTGATTTTGTGTGGACTCCGATCTGAATCTTGATGCTCGCAAGCTATAGATGCTGGTTCTTTCTTCATCACTTGGATCAAAGCGGGACAGGCGAAGCTTGTGACTTCAATCAAATTTTGAACAGTCCACATCTTTGTCTGCTTCAGCATTTTGAATTCACTTCTTTTGTTCTTTTCTTCTTTTCTTTATATTGGATTGAGACTCGTTCTTTCAACTACCTCAGATCATGTGCCTCGAGGTCAAACCTACTTAGACACCAAAACAAACAAACGAACGAAATTTTTCTGCCCCAGTTTTCACTAGGAAAATTTCGTGAGTTATTTGTAACAAAAGTCTGAACTTATTCTCTTTTTTTTTTTGTGAATAAAACAAGAATTATGTTTGTTTAGGATGGAACAAATTAGGGAATGGAGCCTTGTATCTGAAATGTCAACTCAGGGATTGGAGCCCTAATGTTGGCGAAAAGGCGACTAGGGAATGGAGACCCTATGTCTAAAAAGCTCAACTCAGGGATTGGAGCCCTAATGTTGGCAAAAAAGGCGACTATGGAATGGAGGCCCTATGCCTAAAAAGGCACAACTCAGGGATTGGAGCCCTAATGTTGGCAAAAGGCGACTAGGGAATGGAGGCCCTATGTCTAAAAAGGCTCAACTCAGGGATTGGAGCCCTAATATTTGCAAAAGACGACTAGGGAATGGAGGCCCTATGTCTAAAAAGCTCAACTCAGGGATAGGAGCCCTAATGTTGGCAAAAGGCGACTAGGAAATGGAGGCCCTATATCTAAAAAGGCACAGTTCAGGGATTGGAGACCTAATGTTGGCAAAAGACGACTAGGGAATGGAGGTCCTATGTCTAAAAAGGCACAACTCAGGGATTGGAAGGCGACTAGGGAATGGAGGCCCTATGTATAAAAAGGCACAACTCAAGGATTGGAGCCCTAATGTTGGCAAAAGGCGACTAGGGAATGTAGGCCCTATGTCTAAAAAGGCACAACTCAGGGATTGGAGCCCTAATGTTGGCAAAAGACGACTAGGGAATGGAGGCCCTATGTCTAAAAAGGCTCAACTCAGGGATTGGAGCCCTAATATTGGCAAAAGGCGACTAGGGAATAAAGGCCCTATGTCTAAAAGGCTCAACTCAGGGATTGGAGCCCTAATGTTGGCAAAAGGTAAAAATCTCAACTCAGGGATTGGAGCCCTAATGTCGGAAAAGGGGTGACTAGGGAATGGAGGCCCTATGTGTAAAAGGAGCAACTCAGGGATTGGATCCCTAATGTTAGAAAAAGGTAAAAAGCTCAACTCAGGGATTGGAGCCCTAATGTCGGCAAAGGGTGACTAGGGAATGGAGGCCCTATGTCTAAAAGGCGCAACTCGGGGATTGGAGTCCTAATATTGGCAAACGGTAAAAAACTCAACTCAGGGATTGGAGCCCTAATGTCGGCAAAGGGGTGACTAGGGAATAGAGGCCCTATGTCTGAAAGGCGCAACTCAGGGATTGGAGCCCTAATGTTGGCAAAAGGCGACTAGGGAATGGAGGTCCTATGTCTAAAAAGGCTTAACTCGGGGATTGGATCCCTAATATCGGCAAAGGGTGACTAGGGAATGGAGGCCCTATGTCTAAAAGGCGCAATTCATGGATTGGATCCCTAATGTTGGCTAAAGGCGACTAGGGAATGGAGTCCCTATGTCTAAAAGAGGCGCAACTTAGGGATTGAAGCCCTAATGTTGGCAAAAGGTAAAGGCTCAACTCATGTATTGGAGCCCTAATGTTGGCAATGGGTGACTAAGGAATAGAGGCCCTATGTCTAAAAGGCACAACTCAGGGATTGGAGCCCTAATGTTGGCAAAAGGTAAAAAGCTCAACTCAGGGATTGGAGCCCTAATGTTGGCAAACAAAGTAACGGGTTGATATTGGGATTTTTAACTATCCTCTTTTGGGGACTTTCTTCATTTCTTATCTTTTTTTCTTTCTTTTTTCATTTTTGATAAGATGCAGGAAAGAACTTGGAGGAAACTTCCCTTTTGGATTGATTATTTGCTGCAAAGCTGTTTCAGCACTTGCGCGTTTCTTTTTCTTTTGGCTGCACCTACTTCTTACACAGATGCTTGTATTGCACTTGTTCCAATTTTCAAACAAAGAACAATTGTTAGTTTGAAATGGTGGTTAGTTTCGTAGCCTTGATCGTCTCAATTGCTTGATCCCGGCCCAGCTTCTATTGAGAACCTCTGCTGCTTGCTGGTTTTGAAGATTAATCTCTCTTACAAACTGAAGGGCTCAACTTTCAAGATTTCATGACAACTCGCCCGCGTGGGGCTCTGACCTTTTCACTTTATTCTGCTCTTTTGTCTCTGACTTTCTTTCCTTTTCAATATTTTTTATTTGAAATCATCAACAATCATGGCCAATCGGGATTGGCTTGGTGCACCCGCTGAGGCTGAGTACTTTCTTTTAACTTTGTTAGGCAGAGCCCTATAAAACTAGTCCTGCCACCTTTTATTTGTATTAGTTTCGGAAACATACAAAAGGGATTCAAGGAAAAAGTAAACAAAAGGCAAGAAAATGAATTTAAGTAGAAACATCTGTTTCGAGGAGAAAAAAAGGACTTATTTGGGGTGCATGCAGACTTCAAATAGACATGACATGCTTCTTGGACTAGATGCCTGACTCGCATGAACTTTCCCAACTTCTCATAAACTCATTGACCCGTGTTTCAGAATCAGGGAACCCTGCCATAACTCTTTCAGTGGTGGGAGATGTCTTCTGTTCGGCCGACGGCGCCCTTTGCGGGTTTTCACCAATCGACCTCTCTCATTTCTCTTCTCACCGTCGCCCGATAGTGATCTTTACGAGTTTTCGCTAAACAGACTCTCTCATTTTCAATTTCTCTACTCACCGTCGCCTTATGGTGCCCATAGGTTTTCACCGATAAGACTCTCTTATTTTATTTCTATCAGTTTGATTGCATCAGATTCCAACAATGATGTTTTTCAATTCCCACACCTTTGCCAATTGATCGGAACAACTTGGACAAGGTTTTTGGGTAAACAGAGTCTTGGGTGGAATTATAACTTTGGAACCGTTTTGGTGTGCTCATTGCCGAGCCATTATATCATCTTCCCAAGTTTCACTTTTTGGGGAAATTGGGATTTTTGTTTTGGTGTGACTGAACCCTAGAGAGAGGCTGCCTACGTATCCTTTCGGAATCAAGTCAGACGTAGTTCAGGAAAACATTTGTTTTTTTCTATTTTTTTCTTTCTTTCTTTCTTCTTCTTTCATCATTTTTCAATCATATTTTTTTTCATTTTTTCATTTTTTTTTCAAATAGTACTTTCGGGTTGTAAAGAGGGTAATCAAGGAAGAGTAACCGGCTCAAAGAGTTTGCGAAAGGTTGATAGTGTTTGGATAGCGAGAATGAAAGCCTTCATCATCTCAATTGAACAAAGTTGTCACTACAGAAGGCCTAGACATAGTACCTTTTTACTGCATCCGCATTCACAGCTGCTTCGGGATCATTTCCTTTGATATCACCCAGATACAATGCTCCTCTCGGCAATATCTTCCTGATGATGTATGGACACTTCCAATTAGGAGCAAATTTTCCTTTTGCTTCCTAGTGATGAGGAAGAATACAGCTTAACACAAGTTGTCCTACTTCAAAATTCCTGGGTCTCACTTTCTTGTTATAAGCGCGGGCCATTCTTTGCTGGTACAACTGCCCGTGACAAACCGCAGCCATCCTCTTTTCATCAATTAAGGTCAATTGTTCCAGACGAGTCTTGACCCACTCACTGTCCTCAATCTCTGCTTCAATGATGATCCGGAGAGAAGGTATTTCTACCTCTACAAGTATTACAGCCTCAGTTCCATAGACCAAAAGGTATGGGGTTGCTCCTACCGATGTGTGCACCGTGGTACGATATCCCAGTAATGCGAAAGGCAACTTTTCATGCCATTGTCTGGAGCTCTGAATCATCTTTCTCAAAATCTTCTTGATTTTCTTGTTTGCTTCTTGAACAGCACCATTAGCTTTGGGCCAGTAGGGAGTGGAGTTTCTATGCGTTATTTTGAATTGTTCGCATACCTCTTCCATCAAACGACTATTTAGCTTTGCAGTATTATATGTGATGATAGTTGCAGGAATGCCAAAACGGCAGATAAGATTAGAATGCACAAAATCTACCACAGCTTTCTTGGTGAATGATTTGAGAGTAATGGCTTCAACCCACTTTGTGAAGTAGTCAATGGAAACCAGTATGAATTTATATCTATTTGATGTTTTCGGCTCAATCAGCCCAATGACGTCCATGCCCCAAGCAACAAATGGCCAAGGTGCTGGCATGGGATGTAGTTCTGTGGGAGGTGCATGAATCAAATCACCGTGCACCTGACATTGATGGCATTTCCGGACAAAACTGAAGCAGTCCTTTTCTATGGTTATCCAGTAATACCCTGCTCGAAGGATTTTCTTTGCCAAAACATACTCGTTCATATGGGGTCCACACACTCCTGTGTGTACTTCATGCATGATCCTTCCGGCCTCTTCGGCGTCAACACATCTTAACAAATTGAGATCCGGGGTCCTCTTGTATAAGACATCACCACTTAAGAAGAAACCACTTGCATGTTGTCTAATGGTTCTCTTTTGGTCCCCACTAGCTTGCTCGGGGTATTCTTGTGTTTTCAGAAACCTTTTGATGTCATGGTACCATGGATGGGTGTTTGGTTCTTTCTCAACCGTATGACAGTAATCATGCCTTTCCTTGATTTAAATCTCGAAGGGATCAATGTGGGCATTGCTTGGGTAGGGCAGCATCGAGGCCAGAGTGGCGAGTGCATCAGCTAGTTCATTGTGACACCGAGGGATATACCTGAACTCTATCGACCTAAACCGCTTGTTGATATCTTCCACATATTGCTGATAGGGAATAAGCTTAACATCTCGGGTTTCCCATTCTCCCTAAGCTTGCCGGATAATCAAATCTGAGTCTCCCATAATCAATAACTCTTCGATGTCTTGGTGAATCGCCATGTTCATATCCATGATACAAGCTTCATACTCAGTAGTATTGTTTGTGCAGAAACACCGAACCCTAGCTGTGGCTGGATAAAGCTGACCAGTGGGTGAGATCAAGATTGCCCTAATTCCCACACCTTTTGCATTTACTGCCCCATCAAAGAACATTTTCCAAGCATGGGTGTCTTCAGAGATTGCTTCTATTGAATTTACCTCTTCATCTAGGAAGTAACTGCTCAACGGTTAGTATTCATCATCAACCTAGTTTTCAGCCAAATGGTCTACCAATGTTTGGGCTTTCATTGTCGTGCGAGTGACATAGACTATGTCGAATTCCGTGAGCAGAATCTGCAATTTTGCTAATCTCCATGTGGGCATCGGTTTCTGAAATATATATTTCAAAGGATCCAACCTGGTTATAAGGTAGGTGGTGTAGGCTTGAAGGTAATGTCTCAGCTTTTGAGCAACCCAAGTCAAAGCACAACACGTTTTCTCCAACAGAGTATACTTAGCTTCATAGCTGGTGAACTTCTTGCCCAAGTAGTAGATTTCCTGTTCTTTCTTCCCGGTTACATCGTGTTGCCCGAGGACACAGCCAAAAGAATTTTCCAAGACAGTCAGATACAAGAAAAGAGGCCTCCCTGGCTCTGGTGGGACCCAGACTGGCGGATTTGACTGATATTCTTTGATCTGATCAAAAGCTTCTTGGCATTCGTCCGTCCACTTGACTACTGCATCTTTCTTCAGTAACTTGAATATGGGCTCACATGTGGATGTCAGCTGAGCAATGAACCGGCTGATATAGTTTAATCTACCCAACAAGCTCATCATGTCTTTCTTGGTTCACGGAGGAGGCAAATCCCGGATAGACTTTATTTTTTGTTGGATCTAACTCGATACCTCTCCGGCTGACTATAAAGCCCAGAAGTTTGCCCGATGGGACTCCAAACGCACATTTGGCTGGGTTCAGCTTCAAATCATACTTGCGCAACCACTCAAAGAATTTTCTCAAATCCCGAACGTGATCATCCTGGGTTCTGGACTTGATGATTACATCGTCCATATATACCTCTATCTCCTGATGCATCATATCATGAAAAATGGCGGTCATGGCCCTCATGTAGGTCGCCCCAGTATTCTTCAGACCAAACGGCATGACTCTGTAGCAAAATATACCCCAGGGTGTGGTAAAGGCTGTCTTTTCGGTGTCTTCTTCATTCATCAACACCTGGTGATACCCGACGTAACAGTCCACAAAGGACTGTATCTCATGTTTGGCGCAATTATCAACAAGGATGTGGATGTTAGGCAAAGGTAAATTGTCCTTGGGACTCGCCTTGTTCAAATCTCTATAATCCACACACACCCGGGTCTTCCCGTCTTTCTTTGGAACTGGGACTACATTAGCCAACCATGTAGTATACCGGACCACTTGAATTACCCCTGCTTTCAACTGTTTCGTGATTTCTTCCTTGATCTTATCACTGATGTCAGTTTTAAACATTTATTACCTTTGCTGGACCGGAGGGCAGTCGAGGTAAGTTGGCAACTTATGAACTACTAGATCAACACTTACCCCTGGCATGTCGTCGTACGACCAAGAAAACACATATTTGAATTTAAGAAGGAGGTGGATTATTGCATATCGGGTTTTCTCATCTATGTGAATGCTTATCTTGGTTTCCTGGATTTCTTCAGAAGTTCCCAAGTTAACCGGCTCAATATCATTCAAGTTTGGCTAAGGTTAATTCTCAAATTGTTCCAATTCTCGATTTATTTCCCTGAAAGCCTCTTCCTCAAAATATTCCAGTTCTTGGTTCATTATTTCACAATTAGACAGCGTGTTTGGATCAGGGCATAAAATCCGCAAGCATGTCATGTTATTTAAGGCTGCATTACTAGAACTGAAATAAAAAATAAAAGAGAAAAATATCCAAAACTAGAAAGAATAAAGAAAGATGAACGATGAAATATTGATTTTATTTCTTGGAATTTGAAGATAACAGGGTTTACATTTGGAAATTTAAAAATAAGAAACTAAAGAAAACATCCGAGTTACACCCTGGAATAAATCTTGATGCAAAAAAAGTAGCAGAACAGGTCTACCGGGACTCTCGCCTGATCAGAAATGGTGTAGCCTTCCAATTTTGCAGCTTGGCGCTCGGTCCCATATACAGCACCTTAGTGGTGCTTGTGCCCTCTCCCAGATGAACCATATGGGTTTCATAGAGTATTTTCCTCATTGCCCCACATATTTCTTCGGTCGTAAAGGCCTCATCATCTTCCTCTTCACTATACTTCGGCTTGACAAAAGTTTCATACAAATGTGGCAGTGGTTGGGGCAAGACCCATCTCTCATTATTTCTCTCATCTGCCCACTTTATATTATCTGGGGTAGGTAGGAAACCTATCCCGAAGAACTTCTCAATTGTAGGTAGGGTAACTGGTTCAGCTATTCCTTGCAGAGATTTTCCAAGTCCCTTCCCTGGTTTGAAACGATGTTTGATCATTTCTTTGGCCACCATAATCGAGGCATTGGATAGGAAGGGTTGGGTCAAGGGTTTCCTTCTTCATGCTGATCTGCCACCACGACTTCAAACGTTTGGTAGACTATGTGTTCACTGCCTTCCCTCGCTTCAAGACATGGGACAGATGGGTCATGATAGATTGATTGTTCATCCTCTCCGTGGACCACAATCTCCTGATCCTTATGTTCGAATTTCACCATTTGATGGAGAGTAGAGGGAACAGCCCCTGTTGCGTGGATCCAAGGCCTTCCCACAAGAAAATTATAGGACGTGTCCATGTATAGCACTTGGAAGGTCACCTCAAAGTCCACCGGGCCAATGGTCAGAATTAGGTCAATTTCTCCAATTGTGTCTCTTTTGATACCATCGAAAGCTCGAACACAGACATTGTTGGGACGAATCCTTTCAGTCCCAATTTCCATACGTTGTAATGTAGAAAGTGGGCAAATGTCTACCCCTGTCTTCCATGACCCTCTTCACGTGGTACCCTTCACATTTAACAGTTAAGTGTAAGGCTTTGTTGTGAGGGGCCCCTTCTGGAGGTAAGTCGTTTTTGCTGAATGAAATCTGATTGATGGCAAAAAATCTTTCTCCATTCTTTCTAATTGTTCCACCGAAGTTTCAGCTGGCACGTATGCTTCATTGAGGGTCTTCATTAACACCTTCTGGTGTTCGGGGGATTTCATCAGCAATGATATCAAGGATACTTGTTCAGGAAACTTCTGAAGTTGATCAACTACTTCATAGTCTGCCATCTTCATTTTCTGAAAGAAAGCTTCCTCCTCTTCGGAACTTACAGGTTTCTTAGATGGGAAATGCTTTCTGGTGGCATTGTTCACTTCTTACACATTGGAGTACTTTTCAACAGGGTGATTTTCTTGCAGCGCCCCCGAGATCTCTTTACCCTCATACGTAACCACTATTTTATGGTAATTCCATGGCACCGCAGCAGGATCTGTCATAGGCTTCTGTGGCGCACGTCCAATAACTACGGGCTCATTTAGCCTTGATGGCTTAATTGTCCCCCGCACCACATAAGCTCCCTTGGGTATGTACATCTGGGCTCCTTTTCTCAGTTCAAATCTTTTTGGAGGGCTCAAAGTCAACTGCTTTTCTTTGCTGCCTCGTGGGACATAGAGAACACCATCTTTGGGAGGCATTGCCCCCGTTCCTGCTTCAACTCTCATTCCTGGTTTTGAATGGTTGGCTTTGGTCTTCTTTTCCTCTTTATATTGCTTCGGGGCAATTTTTGGCTTTCTCTCCGCATCAGCAATGGCAATTATGGCCTTTAGTGCCGGATCAAATTCCCTATCTTCGCAAATCATTCCAATTACTGGCCCATTGTTGTGAGCTAGCAGTGGATTATTCATCACGTTGGGGACATCCTCATCCCTTAGCACTATCTTTCCATGATCTATCAAGTTCTCCACTGCTCTTTTCAAGGTCCAACAATCATCTGTATCATGCCCTTCTGCTCCTGAATGATAGGCACATCTGACACCGGCTCTGTAGGCGGGCGCTGCCTTGTTTGAGGAACTGTTTGTAGCAAACCCATTTGTACAAGCTTTGGAAATAGGTTGGAGTAGGATTCACCGATTTATGTAAAAATTTGCCTCCTGGATGGCTCACGAGGGGGAAAGTTATGCTGTGGAAGATGGGGATTGTAGTGATTTTGGTGAGGAGGCTAGTTTCTTGGAAATGGAGCTTGGTTTCTGTAGGCTAGTTGCTGCGGCCGGACAAAAGGTTGAGAATTCATGACCGCGTACAGTTGAGGAGTATAGTCCATGTCCTGGTGAGGGTAATAATGCTGAGAGGTTCTTTCTGGGAACATGGATCTAGGAGCACGGTGTCTTCTTGCACTCGATGCCGCCATGGATGTTTCTTCTTTCTTCTTACCCTTTGCCACTCCTCCAAAACCGCCTTGAATGGCTTAAGAGGTTGCTCTAATAGCTGACTGGCTTAGAATTTTTCCTGTTTTCAATCTATTTTCCACCATTTCACCAATTTTAATAGCTTCTGCGAACGGTTTGCCCATAGCTGACATCATATTTTGGAAATAATCAGCTTCCTAAGCCTGAAGAAACACCGTGACCATTTCAACCTCGTCCATTGGAGGCTTTACTCTTGATGCTTGCTCACGCCATTTGATTGCATACTCCCAAAAGATCTCTGAGGACTTCTTTTTCAGATTTGCCAATGAGTTCCTGTCTGGAGCAATGTCTATATTGTACTGGAACTGTCTAACAAAGTCTCTTACAAGGTCGTCCCAAATGTGCCAACGAGAAATGTCCTAATCCATGTAACACTCAGAGGCGATACCCATCAAACTTTCCCCTAAGTAAGCCATGAGCAATTCTTCTTTTCCTCCAGCTCCTCGCAACTGATTTTAGTATTTCTTAAGATGAGCGATAGGATCACCGTGCCCATCATATTTTTCGAACTTCGGAGTTTTGAATTCCATAGGCAAATGCACATGAGGGAACACGCATAGATCAGTATATGACACACTCTTCTGCCCACTCAGACCCTGCATGTTTTTTAGGCTCTGCTCCAGGCTTCTCATCCTTTTTGCCATTTCTTCCTATTCGGGAGATTTGGGAGTCTTTTCTTTTCTTGTTGTGAATTCAAATGAAGGTGGCTGACGATAAGTATCGGTGGGGTACTGAGGAGGCTCCACTTGGAAAATAGGATTTTGGAATGTAAAGGCTGAAGGATCAAAAGTGGGTCTTGGCAGAACGAGTTGTGTTGTGGCTGAGCATGGGGGAACGGTAAAGATATTGGAGTCTGATCCGGACATGAACACCTGGGGGCGACCTCAGAAGGTGTTCCCACGAAATGAGCCGATATGGTGGGTTGTCCCAGTAGGGTGTTTGGATGACTGATGGAAATATTGGAGGTACCCCCTGATCTAGGAAACAATTGGGGGAATCCGGGAATAGCACTTGGTGACTCCTTTCCAATTTCCCACGCATCCTACATTTCCATGACCCGGAGACGTAAGATCCTATTTTCCTCAGCTGCTGCAGACTCTGAGGCCGGGATGCCCGAGATTGGGTTATCCTCTGGGATGGGGATTGCTGGCAAGGTCATTTCCAAAGACATTTTTATGCTCCCTTTTGATCTGGTGAAGTAAGGATGTGATGCCAGTTTACCACGAAAAACCAACCACCGTTTCTATAAAACCTAGATTGGATGTGACAGCAGCAACCAGTTAGTTTGTAACAAATAACAAATAGGTAATCGCACGTTGGGGTGTGATGCACCTATACAGTTAAATGGGTTTCTACATGTTTTGTAACGGTTGCATGCGTCATCCCGGCAGTCGCTCGAGGACTTTCTTTTTTGATCCGTGTATAAGCCTTTCATCAACCCGACTTCTTTCTGAGTTGCAGGCAACCACTTTCATCTTTCAGATATGAGCCTTAAGAGCCTCATTTTCTTGGGTCAGTTTCTTCTTTTCACCCTCATCGGTTGCGGCTTGCAAGCTATTTTCAAACTAAAGGTCCCGGACCTGCTTTTCCAGCTCTCCTATTCTGGCCCTGTATTCATTCTCCTTGGCTAACCAGGCCCACTATTCTTGTGAGGACTCAACAAAATCCTGGAGGTGAGGTCTTTTGGCCGGCCTCCCAAATGAAATTTCCCTTTTATACCAAGCATGATACCCAGGTGAAACTTCTCCTTTGGATCGATCCCGTACACAGGTATTTGCCGCCAAGTATTGACATTCACTCCAGATCTGGTGGACTGTTGCTTCAGGAAACTGCCATTAGGACCAATCTCAACTACTTGGGTACTAAGATCTTCATCTTTTGGCACTATTTGGCACCTCCCGAGTTGTCTTAAAACCCGATACAGAGCATAAGGCTGGATGCTCTTAAGACACATCAAGAGGAAGTAAGGCCCAGTTGCTGGCATATATATGATCTCATCCACAGGTAACCATCCAAACGTCCACTCTATTTGACTGGTCGTGACAGACCGAAAGTATGATGTCCATTCTGTGACCCCTTCAGGCCAGTTGATCCCATCAATCCTCGTATAAAATTTCTCTATGCAGGTTTTCTCCGTTGACCCATAGCTCATGAATTGAGGATGATGGTATAGGTTTTCGATCATCCACATTTGCAACAACAAACTGCACCCCTCAAAAAAGCTTCCTCCGGCTTTGCAGGTTGTGAGAGCACGAAAGATTTCAGCTACTATCATGGGCGCGAGGGTGCTTTTGGCCTGGGTGAGTAAAGTGCTTACGACCCCCGCTATTTTTATGTTGATATTTCCATCTTTCCTCGGGAACACCAGAAGCCCCAAGAAGACCACCATAAAAGAAAAACGTCTATGTTCTTCCCATTTATGGCGATTTCCTTTGCTGCATATTTTGTTTGCCGGATTGTTTAACCCACCCTATGTGGCCATATCTCTGGTATATAAATTGTGGAGTACAAAAGCCAGCTGCCAAATCCGGGATGTGGACCCCTCTGCTTATCTTTAGCGAGTCTAAGAATCTGTGCACGGCTACGGTTCTCGGGGTAATCAAGTACTTGTGACTTAAAGGAACCTCAGCACTCCCAATGTATCCAGCTATTTCTTCTAAGGTCGGGGTGAGTTCAAAATCTGAAAAATGAAACACGTTGTGCGCCGGGTCCCAGCATGTGACCAATGCCCTTATGATGTCTCCCCGAGGCCTAATCTCCAACAAACCAGTAAGACCTTTCAAATATTTCTTGACCTCGTCTTGCCCTTCTTTGCCTAGATCATTCCACCACATATGCAACTCTAAGGGAATTTTGTTCATAACTGAGAAAGGTTCATTTTGAATTGTGCTCATCCTGCACATTTATTAATGTGATTCAATAACTTATTTTGACCTAAACAAGGAAAAGTGACACTATTTGTTTTTTTTTCCTTAAAATTTCAAAGACAAAAACCTGATTTTGCAGATACGGCCTTTTAGCACTTCGGGGAAGAAGATTTTAAGGTTGTGCCCGCTAACCGTTGAAAATGACCCAAGGTATTTGTTCTTGTAAAAATAGCCTTTCGGCGCCCTTTTGGGGACATTCGCTTATTTTTAAACAAGAATGGCGTCACCTGACTTAATTGTGACAAAACTCAAAAAAAATTATTGTTCTTTTGTTATTTTTGCAAAAAGGGAAGTTGGACCCGATGGGGGTTGCCTTCGTATCCCACATCCGATGAGAATCAAACTGGCGTAGTTCGGGCAGATTTGACAAAATCTACTATTTTTGAAAACAAGACTTTCTCTTTTTTTTTCTTTGATTTTCTCAAAATTTTGACAGAGTTTCGGTATCATTTGGGTATTGGGTTTTTCAAAACAGGTGATTAATTCACTGAACCATAACACTATTAATCCCCCTTTTTTTCTTTTCAAATTTCTCTCATTATTTACAAGCCGGTCAATATGCAGATCCGAAGCAAATAAATGCACAAGTAGCAAGTAGGATGTATCAGGATGGTCTTTTCATTTCAGGTCACATGTCCTAGACAGACCCAACCCATGTGTTGAGTCCCCTAAGTCAAATACACGTGATGCAAACAAACATTCTTACTAGGGATCCGGCATGAGGCAATGCTATACTAAGGTAAAAACCTCGGTATATGTTCTAGACTGTGTATCCAAGCGGACAGCTAGAGTCGAGGAGGGGGCTACGTACCGGGAACCAAAAGGCCATCCGGCTTAGTAACTTGCCCGAGCCTCTTTCTTAATTTAAGGTATGACACTAACAGAATAGAGAGTCTCGACCAGCGAGCACATCCCCGAAGGTGAGAAGAGAAGGGTTTCGTAGCAATTTATATACAATTCAGATAATATCAAAGTGGTAAAGCACTTAGCACATTAGGATGAAACATGTAGGAAAATTAGATAACAGATAAACCAATCATAATAGCTATTCTAAGCTCGAATTCTTGAACCCTGAACTGAAGTTCTGGGTTTGATTCTCCAGCAGAGTTACCAGAGTAATCACACCTCCTTTTTTACACACTACCCCGGAGGATAGTGTATAAGGGAGTTTTTCTAATTTAAGTGACATTATTCGAAATGGGATTATTTATTTCAGAGTTGCCACTTGGGATAATTTATTTGGTGTCCCAAGTCACCGGTTTATTTCGAATCCCAAATCGAGGAAATTTTCGACTTTCTAAGTGAAGTCTGCGAACCAAAAATTCTTGAATAAGGAATTTTTTTAACCCGGGGGAAGGTGTTAGCACCCCCGGATTTTGTGGTTCTAGCACGGTCGCTTAAACTATCATAATTAGCATACTACTTGATTTTAATACATGTTTCAACCTATAGTGCAATTTTAAATTATTTACTGCTTTTATTTAATTTTAAGGAAAATTGCAAAGTTATTAAAATACGTCTCGAACCATGGTGAAACTGCTTTTATTTACTGCTAAAATTCTGATTTAAGTAATTAATATAATCCTCAAAATCTGATCTATTTGAACTAAACAACTAATTTGAAAATAACCAAACCATGCATCTCTGTAATATTCTATCTCAATATATGGCTAACCCATAATTCAATATCCGTTTAGAAATCAATTTTGAAACTGAACACACAGTCATTCTAATCATGAAATCCAATCTTAACAATATTCAAATTCTATCATGTTTCAAAACTAGCTAGGATTCAAACTCAAAAATAAACCTAATATAAAATACATAAAAAGCCAAGGTACTAGTGCTGATTTCAAAACCAAACTTCATGCTCGTATTCAAATCATATGTATACTAATGCACCAACACACTCATTTCTGAATTTTCACTCCCAAGAACAATATTTAACCTCATTTAACACATTTCACAGAACTTATTCATAAACTGAAATCAAAGATAAACTGTTGAAACCTTTAGCTACAACATCACATGAATCTAAAAGCTGAACATTCCTAAATAACAGTCCAAATGCACAGTCTCTAAATGTTCAAATAAGCTAATGAATCTACCAGTTTCAAGCAAATTGAAGAACATGATATATTCCAG
Source organism: Nicotiana glauca (assembly GCA_026770625.1). Lineage (NCBI taxonomy): Eukaryota > Viridiplantae > Streptophyta > Magnoliopsida > Solanales > Solanaceae > Nicotiana > Nicotiana glauca. The sequence continues at coordinate 93,430 of MU689855.1, forward strand.
AATATAACTACTATGCTAAAATGAATAGACTAGGCTAAATACTATTATACTAAACTACTAAACTCAGACATTTTAAACAGATATTTGACATTGAAGATGTAAGGGAAAATAGTCGTCCTTTTATAGAAAACTTCAGACAATTACAGCTTGTATGTTTGCACATCAGTTCCTAGAGAATCAAGGAGTGCCTGGAAATTAAACAAAGGAAATAATCAGGAGTGAGATAGCAAACAGGAATCAGCAGTAATCAGCTAGCCAAAACACTTCGACCCAGGACTGATCCAAGTTTCCAAGAGGATGAACAATCAAACAGCTCAAACAAGTTTGCACCAAAGCTCTTGAAGAACAGATCTAAACCATTTCCTGCTTGTGTGAAACTAAGCAATTTTCAGAAGTTGGAGACAGGTGAAATCAGTGAAATCTAATGAAACAGTAGTTTTCCTCTCACTTTTGCTGGATTTTTGGCTATTAGCTCACTCAAATTTGCAGGATTTTTACTATCAGAATTTGATCTTTCAAACTTTTTGCTCTCAGATTTTAAACTCTGAAAATTAGGCTCTAAAAAACTTCTCTCAAACTTTCAGATCTGAAACTCACTCTCCAAAAACTCTAGGATCTAAAAAAACTTCTCCAAAAACTAACTTGCTAGGCAAGGGACAATGCCTTTTATAAGCAAACAAGTAGGGCAATTCAGATTTATTTTTTTACCCCCTTAGGTCCTTATTAATTTTCTGTCATAGCTTAAAAGTCCTTAGGGTCCTGACTTGTTTTTCAAGTTATACTACTCAATTTCTAAAATTCAAATTGAACCCCAATCTAGAAACTTCTAGGGGCTTCTATTTTCTGTTACTGCAAGATTTCCTATTTTAAACTACCTATATTACCCCTGAACCCTTGTTTAATTACCCTTCCATCCTAGAATGGTTATGGGTCAAATAGACCCCAAGGGCTTACTGGATGAAACGGGATGCCCTTCTTTAGTGCAAGTGGGTCTGAAAACCCTTAGCCCAAACAAATTAATTCGAGGCCTTTTGTAAACAATCGAAGAAACACATATTTGGTCCAAACGTTTAAACATGAATCTGAACTAAGCGATTGACTAATTAAACAATTAAGTAGCGAACTTAATTAAGCTATCCAAACCAATTAACACATTGAAGCGATTTCAAACAAACCAAAATAAAAATAAAAACTCTGAAAACAGGACGAGCACTTAAGAAACTGATTTCAAACAGAGTTTCAACAATCAATTTGCCCTTTTAAAAAAACTCAGAGATCACAATAGGAAGGGAAATAAGGAAGAAAAATAAAAGCAAATCAAATGAATGACACTTACTGAAGAAGCAGAAGCGGACAACAAAATCTTCAGACCTCGCCCTTTTTCCAACTAATAGAAGTTGTTTCTTCCAAGAGACCCGACCTCGCATGGCTTCGGCTGAGTCTTTGTGAGAGAAAAGACTCCTGAGAATCTCAAAATAGACAGAGAAATTGAACCGGAGAGACTTAGAGACCAGGATGAGGACACCGGGTCTTCGAATGTTGGATCTGCAATTTCGGCCAGTGAACGGGAGTTCGTGGAAAATTGGTTGGGAATCTGGTATGAGAAGGGAATGGGGATTATGGGATGCTAACATGATGGATTTTAGAGGGGTTAGGGTTTTTGGTCAAACCTTCGGTCGAAGATTCGAACCGTTCAAGCTGGATTCGAGGTAAACAGGATAGGGATTTGGAATGAGGGGAGTGAGGGGGTTGTGGGGTGTTAGTTTGGGGCTAAGAGGAGGTGGTGCCGCCGGACATGGCGGAGGAACCCATGGAGGTGCCCTAGGGTTTGGGAATTTTGGAGGGTTCCGGTGGGATTTGAATGATTATGATGGTGGATCGATGATGATGATGGGAAGACGGGGCTTTGGTGAAAATTTGGGGGCCATTGGACGATCGTCGCCGGCGGAAGCGATTTTCGACCGGCGATTCGCGGTGGTGGACGGCGGAATTAGGTCTCTGAAGTTTGACTAGGGTTGAGAGAGACGAGGCTTGGGAGGTTGGCTTGTTAAGACATTTAAATATTAAAACACCATATCTTCTAGTCCATTGGATCACAAAACCTAGACGGCTGAGATTGATTGGGGACCAAACTACGTCGTTTTGGGTTATGGGGGAACTAAACCGAATTTTTGGGCCGGGTTTGGGCATTTTTGAACGGGTTTCAGTGATTTAATTAATTGGGTGGTGCATTAAATCCTGAACTGGCCCAAATCGGGTATTTTACTAAGAAGACCCTTTCTCTTTTTTTTTCTTTTTTTTTCTTTTTCAAATTTAAAACAAAACAAAAATTAAACCTAAATAATCAATTTAACCCACCTAATTAAGCTATAATTAAAATTATTACTAAAATACCAATTTAAAGGAAACTAATAAAACTCAAAGCTAAAATTTAAACCAAACAAAACAAATCCATTTTTGTGACTTTAGTATTTTTTGTAAAAAACCCTAATTACTAATTAATCTAAAAAATATAAAATTAAGTCCTAAATGCCAATGCAATGCGTATTTTTATATTTTTTATATGAATTATGCTAAATTAAAAATGCACACAGAAAAATACAAATAAACATGAAAATTGCATAATTAATTCCTAAAAATCAAATAATAAAAGGAAAATCTTAGTTTTAAGAATTCTGTAGGAGCAATTCACGTGCTCACAATTGCTGGATATTGCATTGATGTGATCCATATTAATCATAAACCTAGGACCTCCCTCCCTGTATTTGCTTTCATCTATCTTTGTGGAATTCTGCAAATCTTTTTCACAAAATTTCTGCCCTCTTTACCTTTCTCAAGTTTCGATTTACTTGCAATATTGTATGTGAACCCTTTCTATTTGAGCCCTTAATTTCCTACTTGATTATGTGAAGTCATAATATGACATGGCCGGGAACCACACTAGTGGATCTTGAGGGGTGCCTAACACCTTTCCCTCGAGATAATTTCTAGCCCTTACCCAAACTCTGGTTCTTCAAATTCAAACCCTATTAGTGTCCTAATGCACCCTAATCATTAGGTGGCGACTCTTCAAATGCAAACTCAATTCCCAAAGGAAACGAGTTGCCCTCCCAAATGTCACAAGCCCGATTTTGCGAGAAAAAGGGGGCGCGACATTCGCAGCCCTGAAGTACCCTTCTACATTACATTAGCTGTTTATTGCGATTCAGATAGTTATGCTTATATTCAGACTATTATTTGTAGTACTCTAGACACTCGTGCATTCGTGTGGTTATCGTCGTACATCAAATTTATCTACTTTATTTCAGTTCATTTAGCTTATTATTATTAAAAATGGTTAATAACTATATCTAACGTTGGTTTGTCTAACAAGTGAAATGTTAGGTGCCATCACGGTTCCGAGGGTGAGAATTCCGGATCGTGACAGTTTACTTGACATAAAAATTTGATTTATTTCACATTAAATCTCATATTAAATAATGCATAAACTTCAGCATAATTTAGTACGTATATTAATGTTCGGCCAGAAGTATGTATTTTTGTATACGCCTCACATTTTGCTATATTATTGGTTGTTCTAATGTGTAATTGCAATGAGTTGAGCTAATTTTTTATGTTTATATGTGTAGGAATTAAGATGTGAAATGGATTGAATGTGCATGAGTTGGAGCGAAAAAAGAAGAAAAATGAACAAGTGACGAATTCTAGCATCTAGGGTAGCTCGACGCGCTACCTCTGGCACTAGAAACAGAAGATTCAAATTTTCAGCATCCAGGCTAGCGCGATGCACTACCCAGGGTACCTAATCCCGGGATTGTCCTATTTTGACTTGGAGAAGATCTTTTTGGGCCCTACACGTCCCAACTCGTATAAAAAGGGATTCTCAACCTAATTTAGAGGAGATCTAGAATACTTTGAAGGAGAACGCACCACTTTTAGAGGAGAGAACGCAAACCACGCTTGGAGGAGACTTCTAACTAGTTTTTCTTCTTTTCTCTTTCTTTAATTTCGTATTTTATTCGTTCTAGAGTTGTGGGTGCTACATAAACGTTGTAGTTTGAAGCTTGAATTGTTCTTATTATTTTATCAAATTAGTTTATTTATTCAATCATGTGCTTAATTTTTTGATTGTTTGATTACCGATTGAATACTATCTATGAATCTAGGATTGAACTCGGGAGAGGAAATTCTAGATTACATATTGGATTGAGTAGAGCAAGATCTTGAACCTACATTATGGGAAATGGATCTGCGGTTAGGATAGGGATATACCTAATTTCTTTTCTTGGTTACTATACAAGAATTATTAATGTGTGCTTGTTAATCCTAATTTCACAGAAATATAGGCGTTAGATTAGCTTGAATAGGCTAGTAGTACTTCTGGAGAATACTACGAGTAATATTGACTTTGTCAACCAATAAACTAGATAATTTAATTAGAAAATTTAAATGAAAGACTCAACGGAATTGTTAACTAACCCATCGCTCTTGAATATTTACTTCCACTGAATTCGTCTCTATGATTGCCGACTTATTTCCTTTAATTTTTTGGTTTTCTACACTAGATTAGTCGTAGTTAATTATCTTTAGAAAATCATTTAAATAGATTAATTTTTTGAATTTAATTTAGTTGATAGCTAATCATAAGTCCTCGTGGGAACGATACCCTGCTTATCATTTTATTACTTGTCAATCACGTACTTGCGTGTGCATTTCGGAGCAACAAGTTTTTGGCATCATTGTCGGGGATTTAGAAATTAACTATTTATCTAAATTAGAGTTTTCTTTTTGTTTATTCAAGTTCTATTCTTTTATTATAATTTTTTGTACTCTATCTGACATGGAATCTTTGAATAAAAAGGTATGGTTTGATAGTATTCATGTTTTGTTGTTCCATGTCTGCATTGCAAACGACCTCTCTTCTGGCAATATTGTTAGTATATTCACAAGGGAGAGTTGTGTATACCATCTCAATCTTGTGATGTGTGCGAGGGTCATTGAAATAATTGTCCTAAGTGTTGTTGTCCTACTCAAATTCTTTCTTATGATGATTTTAATAATTCTTGTGAGTTTGACAGAAGTAACAAATAGGATGATGTGGAACATGCATAGGAAATTATTAGAGTAATATAGAGGTCTCCGTGATAATGTTATGAAGGAGATGCAACACTTTATAGAAGTAAGAACTGAATTGAGACAAGAGATCGGCCAATTTGACAAACTACTCATGACTTGGAGACACAATTGCGTGCAAAGGTTGTTGCGTCTATCACCCAACAAAATATTTATGAGTTGTGTATAATTGAAAAGGAGCTTATATGCCAAATTGGGAAGCTAAAAATGGAGAGTCACTCATTCGACCATATTTTTATTGATGATGCCAACTTTGAGAAAAGTACATTAGAGTCATATGAGGGAGTAGATAACAATATACTTGAAGATTCTAAAGTATGTACAGATGGGGATGTCAAAAGTAAAGCGTTTTTAGAGTTGGAGCGTATTGGAGCTCATTCTAAAAAAATTCCAACATTTTGTTTGATTGCGTCAGTTTTTTATTGTGTTGGTTTTTTGTTGTGTTAGTTTTTTACTGCCAAACACAATGTTGAAAAATCAAAACACTTTTCAAAAGTAAAGTGTATTTTTTTTTTTGTTGTGTTAGTTTTGTAGTGTTGGTTTTTGCATTTTGTAGGTGTAGGAGCATGGAATCAAAGTCAGTAGGTGTGTGCAAAAGCGAGAAGGTGGTTAGAACTAAGTGTGGGGTACCCACACAAAGGATCATACATGGGAGAAGTCTGAGTATCCTATGAGCTGCTAATGCTTCGGCATTTGGCCTACCAGGGAGTCTCTTCTACCCTCTTGTTATTTATTACGTGCATTGAGGATATAGCACAATTTAAGTTGAGCGACGATATAGTCTGGATAAATTTTTGTGCTATCCTAGCTTTGTTGTAGTACTCTTTCTTAGTGTAGTGGTTTTACAAAAATGAAAATGAAAAAGAAAAAGAAAATAAAAAATTTTGACTTTTCCCGACGATGAATTCTGTGGACAGCTTTCTTGAAGGATTAAGGTCCAATTTATTTCTAATTAGTTTTAGGTAGGTAATAATCCCCTTCGGATTTTTTTGTGCATTGGTTCTTTTCCAGGAGATGTAACCAGAACCGAATATTTTATCTTTTTAGGATTAGAGTAGGAGAGGGAAGGAAAAAAGAATTTCTCTTAGATGCCTTTTGACATATTTGATACTAGAATATTTAGGCTGAAACATGTGAATCACCTTCCCCACATATTTAAAATTGAATGATGCCTTGAAAATTTGAATAGCCTCTTCTATGACGCCTTTTTCTCAACTTCTTGACTTGTTTGTTCATCTAGTGCTTATCACTTAGTAATTATTGGTATATATTACTTACTTTGACTTGAGCGTTGGAATGAAACCATCTGGCATGGATCATGTGCAATGATGTGTGTGAGAGGTTTGAAGTTTAATTTTGTGCTATCCTGAGTTAGTCTAGAACTTGCCTCGTGTGTGTGTGACGAAGTGAATAAGTAAATCTTGTTGAGTCTAGGAGATGATTAGGCATTTCTTTGATTAGCTCATTGAGCTTTGAATTGCCTACCATGTTTAAATATTTTCATAGTTAGCCCTTTAGACTATAAACTTTTTCTTTGGCACACGCATTACAAGCCTAATTCCTTTTTGTTCTTAATTAACTTTGTTGAACCTTTTACCTCTCAAAGAACTTGAGTCACAAGATTGAGTGTTAGAAAGGTAAGGTGAAAACGAAGGCAACTTTTGAGTGAAACCAGAGAAAGGATGAAAGGTGCACTTGTGCAAACAAAGAATCACTAGCAAAAATTGTAAGCAGTGGGGGAGTGTTAAAAAAAATTAATACAAAGAGAAAAACAAAAAAAATGGAAAAAAATAACACCTCTCGAATATATTTTTTTCATCGCTAGTGAATTGCCAATATTGAAGTGCTTACAGAAATGGGGGCTACCCTTGATCTGAAGATTGGGTTATCATAAGTTTGCACTCGAATTGATTGTTGTGTTGTATTAAAGTGATTAGGAGGATTAGTCACTCTTACTCAAATATATCTTACTCGTCCCTTAACCTACATTACAACCCATAAAGTCCTAATTGATCCTAGATTTAGCATGCTTAGATTAGTCGGGTCCTAAACTATGAGCAAAGCCTATGGTACAACCTTGGGATGTACATGAATCTTTTTGTGAAAGCGAGTGAATTTTTGTTCTTGTGTGTGAGTCCTTGAATTACATTAGATCTTTTGAATTGAATATGTGGACTATGCCTTCTCTTGTTTATTGGTGAGGGCACGTGATATCCCGAAGGATATGTGAATTTATTAAACTTTTCTTGTTACGGTGAGTGTGCTGACTAAGAGTACTTAATGACAACGAGTCAACCTTTGAGGTGGGGTAGTTATGGGCAGGTTGTTTGAATGCTTTGAAATGGTTTACTTATACTTTGGCATGTGAAGATTTGGAAGTGTGTGAATTTTATATGCCCTTGCTTAATTGTTGGTATTAATCATAGTCATAGGTATAGTGTGCTTAATGGTCATATGCTCCCTCGTGATGTGGTATTTTCAGTTGTGTGGTTTAGATGGTAAAGTTTAGATTGCTCGAGGACGAGTAAAAGTCTAAGTGTGGGATGTTGATGTTCGGCCAAAAGCATGTATTTTTGTATATGAATCGCATCACGTCTCTATTCTTGATTGCTCTAATGTGTAATTGCAATGAGTTGAGCTAATTTTTTGTGTTTATATGTATAGGAATTAATTGGGAGTGAAATGGATTGGATGCGCATGAGTTGGAGCTAAAGAAGAAGAAAAATGGACGAGTACCGAATTCTAGCGTTCAGAGTAGCGCGACGCACTACCTGTGGCGCTAGAAACAGAAGACAAAAATTTTCAATATCGAGGCTAGCGCGATGCGCTGCCCAGGGTGCCCAATCTCGGGAATTGTCCTATTTCGACTTGGAGAAGATCTTTTTGGGCCCTAAACGGTCCCAACTCGTACAAATGGGGTTCTACACCTAATTTGGAGGAGAACACACCACTTTGTAGGGGAGAACACAAACAACGCTTGGAGGAGGCTTCTAACTAGTTTTTCTTCTCTTCTCTTCCTTTAATTTTATAGTTTATTAATTCTAGAGTTGTGGGTGCTATATGAACGTTGTAGTTTGAAGCTTGAATTATTTTTTATTATTTTATCATATTTATTTATTTATTCAATCTTGTGTTTAGTTATTTGATTGCTTGAACATCAATTGAATACTATCTATGAATCTAGGATTGAACTCGGGAGAGGGAATTCTAGATTGCATATAGGATTGAGTAGAGCAAGATCCTGAACCTAAATTACAGGGAATGGATTTGTGGTTAGGATACGGATATACCTAATCGCTTTGCTTGGTTACTATACTGGAATTATTAATGCGCTATTGTTAATCCTAATTCCATAAGAATATAGGCGTTAAGTTAGCTTGAATAGGCGAGTAGTACTTCAGGAGAATGATACGAGTAATATTAACCTTGTCAATCAATAAATCAAATAATTTATACTCAACGGGATTGTTAACTAACCTAGCTCTAGAATATTTTCTCCCACTGAATTCATCTTTATGATTGCCGACTTATTTCCTTTAATTTCTTTGTTTGCTAACTAGATTAGTCGTAGTTAATAATCTTTAAAAAATCACTGGAACAGGTTAATTGTTAATTTAAGTTTAATTTAGTTGATAGCTAATCGTAAGTCCTTGTGGGAGCGATACTTTACTTATGACTTTATTATTTGTCGATCACGTATATTTGTGTGTACGTTTCGAAGTAACATATATTATCGAATATGGCCAACCAATTATTACATAAAATATGCAATAAGAAAACCAAACGCTATATTAGTTTTGCGGAGAATATTTTTCTTTAATCCTCCAATCAATTAGCGTATTGTTTTGCACAAGCTTTATGGTGCAATTATTTTTTTCTAATACCTCCAAACCAAACAACCTTTGAAAGTTGGATTTCCAATTTTTTAAACCAACTTTGCCTAAAAGATAGGGAATCCTTCTTCTTTCAAATGTTAGTTAGGAACTCGAAAGCAAGCAGGATTTTCACTTAAGCGTCATTTTCTGTTCTATTTCTGTTTTGCCAGGAAAGGCAACATCAACACACGTGTATATATATTTCAGCTTTATTTAAGAAGTCTTTTTCTTTTCCTCTTAGTAGCAGACTAAAGAGACCAGTAATATATGCTGTAAAAATTTATTGGAATATTAAAATATTTAAAAGAATAACTGTGTCTTCTCCTCTTCAAAATAAACAACTGGAAAATTTAACATAACTATGGTTACAAGTGAGCAAATGTACAACAATCTGTAGAATTGGGACAGTTCATTGACACATGATTTTGGGAAAAGTAGCTTCTATTTACTATCAAGCATTCAAGGTTTTTTTCTTCCGCTCTGATAGTAGTTTTTGAGTTTCCTTACATCCAGCAAACGGAACTTTGCGTTGCTCATTAGCATTCCGTCATATTTGCAACCTCCCACAAGCACAAGATATCGGGTAACTCTGTCCGCCAATAGTACATGTAACTCGGCCCACCAAGACTTAGGTAGATCGGAAGAAATCATCTAACATTCTTTGTCTCTACTATGATGTGAACTCATGCGATCCACCTTGATGATGCATTTCTTTGCAGAATCCCATTCATCCGACTATTACGCCAGTTATCTGCAAAATAGGAAGAGGAAAGATACAAAGAACTATAATATCAGCCAAGATATATATAACTACATGACGTCAGGATACGAGCAGCAGAAAATAATTCAAGATCAACCAAACTGACAAAATGTACAGTTGGTTTCATATATATCCAGAGAAGAGATTGAAAAATTATGAAATGGAAGTTGCTTAAAAAGAATCCAAAGGTACTGCAACAACTCCAACATGACAGGTAAACTATGTCTTTGAGGAAGTTAACACATACACAGATAAAAATTGAAAGGTTTTACTACTACCTCTTTCCTAGTTAAATCTTAAACGAGGTTGGTGTACCATTCACCAAAACACTTCGGCCACAATTGTTCAATGAATCTTAGGAGCAACATGACAGGCACAAAATATCCATACCAACTAATACTCAAAGAACACAGTATCAAGCAACTACTTGAAAGGGTAGCAACAACAACAACGACCCAGTAAAATCCCACAAAGTTGGGTCTGGGGAGGGTAGTGTGTCCGCAGACCTTACCCCTATCCCGATGGGGCAGAAAGGATAGCATGATATATTAACATATTTTGAATTCTTAGATGCATAAGCCAGCGATAAAAAGAATCCTAGCATCAATAGTTAAAGCAGATACCATTAGTATTTATTGCCCAAACGTCATAGTTGGCACTCATATTTTAGAAGCAAGTAAAGATTGATCGATAAAATAAAGTCAACTAGCTCAAAAAGCACTATGCTGTGAGATATTTGAAAATAAGCTTAAGTACTACATAAGGGCTTAAATTTGTCAAAATGCAAATATGAGATGATCAGGACAGCAAATTGGCTCGCTTCGATCCAGTATTGACAAAACAAAATGTGAATTTTTTCAATGTGAAATTCAAGAATTCAAGGTGAAAGCGGGAGTAGGGGAGAAGCTTAAGGGAGAGTTCCGGAATAACGATTCTCTAAACAAAGTAATCAGAGACATTAAACGACACCACCTATAGGATAAAGAAAAAGTGGAAGAAAAAAAGATGAAACACTTTGCAGAACTAATTCCAAATTTGGTCCCAGTGTCGGCAAAAGATATATACACAGCAAAAACTTACTCACCAGGAAAATATCTGGCCTTTGCTTCAACCAACCCGAACATGAATGCCATTTATTGCAGTTCCCCGGGAATGAAACTTGTGCCATTGGAATCAAAATCCATAACCAAAATTTGGCCTTGAAGATCTTGTAGAAGCTTTAGAAAAATCCTTCAGCCCCATCAATCGAAGAAATAAAAAGTCGGATTCTATTGTCAAGTTACAAACTTCAAGAGAATTCAGGTTAGATTATAGCCAACACAAATGGGGAGAATCCCCCAGATAATCTCACCGGCAATCCCTCTTGTTAGGGTCTAGTGTCAATACAAGGAAACCAATTGGAAAGGTCAACTATAATTTAGAATCAGAAATTTTAGGTTAAGCTATAGAATTAGATCATGAAACTACCAGAACAAGATTTAAAGCCACATTATTTCAGGGCTCAATCTTTGAATCCAATATATTCTTGACTAACAGGATTACCTTTGGAATATCCACTAGTATTTCCCTGTATGCTACCTGAGTAATTAAAAGAGTTTCCCTCCCCAGAATCCAAGTCATCACTATTTGATTCGTCCGTATCCTCGAATTCAAATTCGCTTAAAGATTGGTTGTCATCAGAGCAATTATCATCAATTTCTGACAACTCGAGATCCGACGGATTAGATTCGCTTGCTGAATAGTTCTCCTCTCCTATTTCAGCATTTCGCTTTTCTCTTGCACTTCTTGAATCATCAAGGATGGAGTAAACACTCCGATTATTTGGGTCACCGTATAGGGCAACATGTCTATAGTACAGTTCAAGTTCCTTCTCAGCAATGGCAATGAAACGTCTCACAGACTCAAGTGATTGCTCATACTTGGACTTTTCCAATGCCTGAAGAAAGAGACTTGACCAATAATTCTTACCATGCTTGATATTAAAATAGATAAAACAAAGACATAGGTAAATAAGTCAGAGTCAAACAGTATTAAAAGTCAAAATCTTATATCTTAAGTACAGTGAACTGATTCTCAAGAAGGTAGCATTAAACATGTGAAGAACAAAGTCCATACTAATAAACTTCTGTGAGAAATACTTAACCTTCAAAAAAAAGTTTTGTGAGTAGACAGTGATGGCAAAAAAGGTAAATATCCAAAGCCCCATTTGCAGAATAAGATCGTTTACTATGTTTTGGTGAATATAAAGTACTAACAGATAATTAGCTCCGAGTTCAATAAAAGATATTTTTGGTACACATCCCTGAGAGAAACAGATGATGCAAAGGTCACCACATTTAATTTCAATTTCAAACTGAACAATCACCAATTGAAAAACATTGCGCAACCAAGTCTCACAGTTTCAATTATCACCAAACAAATTGCAAAAAACCAGACCAATCTTTTTGTGTAAATTTCTGAGAAATGAAGCAGGAAAAAAAGGTTGATGGGAAATGAGGAAATTGCAAACTTTAATGTGGTATATATGGTGCAGTGAAGGGTCCGATTCTTTTGATATGTAGACTGTAGAGTGAATAACACAAGTCACAAAAGGATAGAAGAGGTGGCTGTTGAGGTGTATTTCAGATGATCTACCCTGATATATCAACTCAACTGCATTTAAGCCAGGTCAACAATAAGCTGCATTACATGGACTTGGCTACAGGTATGTATAGGATATATGTATCTGGTACGGCTACATTCAAGGATGGATAAGATTAGGAATGAAGTTGTTCGAGAGATGGTGGGTGTGGCGCCCATGGAGGATAAGATGCAGGAAGCAAGACTCAGATGGTTCGGGCACATTCAGAGGAGGAGCACTGATGCACCGGTGAGAATTTGTAAGCGACTGGCGGTGCTGGGCACGAGGAGAGGTAGAGGGAGACCAAAGAAGTATTGGAGAGAGGTGATCAGGCAGGACATGACGCGACTTAGGATTACTGAGGACATGGCCCTTGACAGGGGATTGTGGAGGTCGAGCATTAAAGTTTTAGGTTAGGGGGAAGTTGGGAATATTTCGACAGCGCGCTAGTGAGACTAGACAGTTAGCAGTTAAGCTTAGGATGGCTACGGATCAGCTACTGATGCAGGACTTTATATTCTAGATATTAGTATACTGTCCTCTTTCTCGTATTTCTTATATTCCTTATATTATTGTTATTTTATTATTTATGTTATGTTGTGTATTTTATGTTATTTATCATGAGTCTATTGCTAGTACTAATATATCGCCACTTGTTTTTGTCACCTGTTTCCTTCTTGAGCCGAGGGTCACCTGGAAACAGTCTCTCTGCCCCTCGGGGTAGGGGTAAGGTCTGCGTACATATTACCCTCCCCAGACCCCACTTGTGGGAATACACTGGGTTGTTGTTGTTGTGGTTGTTGTTGTTGTACAGCTACATTCAGTTTTTGCTAATTTTTAGAGAAATTTGAAGAATCCACACAAGTACCCACACCCATGTTATACCTGTTAGGCATAGGTACATCAAGAAAAATGAAGGATCCACGCAAAATAGACTATAAGTAGAAAAGGCAATCGAAGGAGAATGACAGTGAAAGTGGGGGAACGGGTAGAGGTTCATAACTGAAGGGCAATGCACAATGAGACTTGCGAAAGTAAACTTGTGCATAAGTACATGATGAAAAGTAATTAATCGGTAACTGTAAACAATCAGCTCAAACAAACTTACCCTCTTCTTAGACAGTGTATCAATAGGAGACATAATTTCGGGCTGCACATAATCCCTTCCTCTGTAAAAAACTATTGTATCATCCCCAATTATCTGAATTGGGACGCCACCACTCAGTCTTGCAATTTCATCGGCATATTCTAGGATTTGACCAGGTTTGCAGGAATTGCATATGACTTTGACAGTTTCATGCTTTTTCCAATGTAGATGCATATTGAGAATAACACCTCCAAAGACTCCCCTTCTGCCAATTGGCACATAATTAGACTTTTTCTGTGCCATTTTTTTTATATAGAATCGTTCCTCACCAGTGAGAAAATGTGGCTTAACCTCAGGACCTTGAACTTTGGGAACCTCATATCGCTTTAATCTCTCAATTAGCATTGCTTCTTTGACTTTTGCCTGACCAAGCCAAAACACATCAGCTTTTGTTAAAATCGAAAACTACATTTGTTTTTGTATCGCATTCAAATGAAAAATGGAAATAAAACAAATCTTAGCTTCTAAAAACACAGATATACGGTGAGCACATCAAATTCTTCATCCCCAAACCCAGAAAAGGTAAGATAGCCACAAAACCTTTAACTAAGAAATGTAATACATGCCTCAGTGAGGCAGCAACCAAGCATACAAGCACTTGGTGTAACTTGGTTTCAGTAGATCTTCTTTACAATTGGAAAGTGAACAGGCTCCTATCTTTCTCCAATCTCCAGAAAAATAACTTTACTAAATAAGAATTTCCAGACTGAAAAAAGCCAAAAGAGATCTTCTTTACATTTAAGCTACCAACAAAACAGCCAAGAAGAGAAGGCAAAAGACAAAAGTGGGTTCAATAATGCTTCTCCAGTCTAAATCTAATTTCCTAGTACCAAATGAGAAGATGTAATATAAAAATCATTCAAGAAACTTAACAATCACAAAACACATGAATAAGTTTTCTTTTTTTCATTTTCGACCAGCTTCCTTATCTTCCTTCCAACTTCCCTTCTAATTTTGTTTCTCGTCAACCAAATTGAAGAAATGGTTACAACTCATTCCAAGATTCATATTAGATCATAACGCTACCTAAGTTCTTCAATGCAATTCATTCTATATGCGATTGCGGATTATTAAGCCAATACCCCTTCGTTTCAGTTTATGTGACACTAAATCCCTCTTAGTCCATTTCAAAAAGAATGATCTTTCTAAATTCTAAAACAATTTAACTAACTTTCCATTTACCCTTAATGAGAAGCTTTTACAGCCACATAAACATTATGACATGTCTAAGACTATAAGTTTCAAATGTCATATCATGTTTAAGACCACAAGTTTAAAAGTCTTCCTTTCTTTTTTACTCTCCCTAGTCAAATAGGTTCACATAAATTAAAATCGGTGGGAGCATAAAGATACAATCATATGGGTCCAAATGGAGTGAAATGGTTATTTGTTTGGGCTTGAGGAATAATTGTATTACTCCCTCCGTTCCACTTAGCTTGGCACTATTTTCTTATTAATTCGTTAAAAAAAATGACACATTTATAGATTTCCTTAATGAGAATCATTCATAGCCACACAAAAGTTACGACATGTTTTAGAGCAGTGGTGATAATAATCAATCAGTGGCTCCTAAAAGTTAAAAAAGGAAAAATCTTTAGCTCACATTGTCAATCTTCTGCTTAATTCTTTCTTCAGGAGTATCAAACTTCTGCTTCTTTTTCTTCCCCTTAACACCAAGCCTTCTTGGATCTCTCTTATTTGCAGCTTTTCTCTTCTTCTTATCTCTCTTCCTTTGCAGTTTTAGCCTCTTCTTTGTCTTCCATTTCTCCTTCTTTGGTGCCTCCACTTCATGTGTCTCAAACTTGGGCTTCCCATCTTTTGTTATCACGAAATTCACACTCCCATAGCTAAAGCTTCTATATTCCCAAATTGGGTTTTTAGAGGTTAAGTTATTTTGAGTAACTAACCTTGAATAGTAAAAAAAGCTTTCTGGGGTTCCAAGATTTGGCCTAAATATGGAGAAAAAATAGTGAGGTATAATAAAAAAGATAAGAATTTTAAACAAAGGTTTTAGCTTTACCTGTAAGAAGCAGACAGCAGTGGCTTTTTGAGAAGTGAAAGAAAGGGAAGTCGTCGAAAGCCTCGAAGCACAGGATTTGCCATACGACGTCGTATATCGCCGTACCAGGGGGCTGCCGGCGAGCTACTTCACGGCAGCGTGAATACAAAATAAAAGGAAAATAACTGCAGAGACACAGAACTTTTCAAAAAATTAAACGGGTTGGATGTGATTGTCACACCTCCTTTTTCCCGAGGGGATGGGGAGTTTTTCCAATTTAAATGACATTAATCGACACGGGATTATTTATTTATTCAGAGTCGCCACTTGGGATAATTATTACGGTGTCCCAAGTAACCAGTTTATTTTAAAATCTCAAATCGAGGAAGTTTGACTCTATTTTTGGTCCGCGAACACAGAAGACCGGGTAAGGAATTATGTTAACCCGGGAGAAGGTGTTAGGCATTCCCGAGTTCCGTGGTTTTAGCATGGTCGCTCAACTATTAATAATTGGCCTAATTATCTTATTTATTACATGTTTTAAACCTATTGAGCATTTTTAACATTATAACCGCTTTTATTTATTTATGAAATTATTACTGGAGCAAGTCACGATGTCGTACACTTGTCATTTTGGTACATATTGCAAATCGCGCCACATGAAATGCACCCGCGATTTACAACATGTTTATTTTAATTATTATTAGAAGTTCGACTGGGTCACGTGAAATGCACACCCGAATGGGATTTACGTATCGTGACCATGCCACGAGAACTGTACCCATGGCTACGATGATTCATTAATCGTGCGTAAAGCAAAACTACGGTGTTTATAAATTATTTAGTTTTCTAAGTTTGAGATTGAATGTGAAGGTTCAAAGATTGTGAAATGATGTGGGTAAAGTGTGAGATTTAACTAATAGGAATTAGTAAGGTTGATTATGTTTCTGACTTAGGAAAAGCGTTGAAATTACCAGCAGGTTCCATTGTATGGGCCTGAAGACTAATATTTCAAAGGGTCTTATTGAATAAAAGAGGGTGCAGCAGGGATATTGGGCCGCTACTCATCATTTGAGACCCAAATAAATTAGACCTTCTGTGATCCATACAGAATTGTGCCATGAACGCCAAGGACGAGATTTTTTTTAACAGTTAATTAATAAAGTTATAACAAACAAACAGGCTGAACGATGAAAAGTACATGGAGGTCATTGAAAACTCATCAGCAAAGGAGAACATGAACAGGTTAAGAATCAAACAAGCTGGATCAAAGAAATTAAATATGAACTCATTTACAGATAGCACAAGCTTCATTCATAATCTCAAATAGTGAAGAACAAATGAGAAATCACATACCTAAATGCAGAACACAGCAATCAAGGACCAAATAAAGGTCTGAAAGTAGGAAAACCAAGCTCAGCAAATCCAGAAACAAGCAGAGTCAACAAACCAGCAATTTTAAAAGCTCGGTCACTTTAGAAATCCCAGAAAATATTGAATAGATGAACTGAAATCTGGGACAGCTCCCTAATCCTCTTTTCTACCTTGTTTTCCCTTCTTAAACTCCTTCTGTATACATGTGTGTGTCTTAGATTCTTTGCCGAATTTTGAAAGGGCTTCGAGATTTGGCCGCTGCTTTGTCAAGGAAATGAGTTCGATGGTTTTTCTCCAACTCAAAGAGAGAATCAAATTTTATTTTATTTTTATGGGTAGTTGTCGACGTTTTCAACTTGGGTGGATCTGATCGTTCTTGTTGAAAATTTTAAAAATGGATAGGGGTGCGCCGTTGACGGAGAGAAGGAGAAGGAGTCAGTTTTTCGTCTCTCTTTTGAGAGCAAAATGGAGCGCCGTTTCGGATATTTTTGGGCTGCCAAAATTCTTTATAGGCTTTTGACACACCATAAAATAGGGGCAATTGCATCTATAGCCGTTTTTTGTGTCACATTTTAATCTATGCTCGCTTTACAAAAAAAATTACAAGTGTACTTATTTTTTCGCATAACTTCAGCACAAGAGGTTGAAGTAGCAAAGGCAATCACACAAAACTTCAACATTTTAGTAGCCGGACCTGAAGTTCAGCTCTAGAGCTGAAGTTTTTGTTTTGTAACTCGCGAAGAGCTGAAGTTTTATTTTATAAGCTTTTGTTTAGTAACTGGGAAACTTCAGCTCTACAGCTGAAGTTTTTGTCTTTGTAACCGGAAAACTTCAGCTCTAGAGCTGAAGTTTGCCAGTTATAAAATAAAAACTTCAGCTCTAGAGCTGAAGTTTATATGTTGTAACTAGGAAACTTCAGCTCTAGAGCTGAAGTTTGCCAGTTATAAAATAAAAACTTCAGCTATAAAGCTGAAGTTTTTGTTTAGTAGCCCCAAAACTTCAGCTCTAGAGCTGAAGTTTTCAAGTTATAAAATAAAAACTCAGCTCTAGAACTGAAGTTTCTATGTTGTAACTAGAAAACTTCAGCTCTAGAGCTGAAGTTTCTATGTTGTAACTAGAAAACTTCAGCTCTAGAGCTGAAGTTTCTATGTTGTAACTATAAAACTTCAGCTGAAGTTTTTGGTTAGTAGCCCCAAAATTTCAGCTCTAGAGCTAAAGTTTTCAAGTTATAAAATAAAAACTTCAGCTCTATAGCTGAAGTTTCTATGTTGTAACTAGAAAACTTCAGCTCTAGAGCTGAAGTTTTGTTTAGTAGCCCCAAAACTTCAGCTCTAGAGCTGAACTTTTCAAGTTATAAAATAAAAACTTCAGCTCTAGAGTTGAAGTTTTCCAGTTATAAAATAAAAACTTCAGCTCTAGAGCTGAAGTTTTTCAGTTATAAAGGGAAGCTGAAGTTTTTCAAAAAGTGGGTACGGATGCAAACAAAAAGATAAAGCGGCTACAGGTTAAAGAGGGGCGCCCAAATAGGGCGCCCCGTGCAATTTTTACACAAAAATAAAACGTAAAAATTGGGCGAAATTAAAAAATAGTCAGATTTATAATTGATGGTTTAAAAATAGTCCGATTTTAAAAGTAATCGAAATTAAGTCACTTTTCATGTAAAGAAAAATATGAGCAAAAACATTGTTCAAAATATGGAAAATAAGCTAGTGTACCGGTCCAGCATAATATACTAGAGTTTGGAGCACCGGTGCTCCAGTCTCCAATATATTATACTGGAGCCAGCAAAGTATACCGGTCCAGCATAATATGTTGGAGTTCATGCACAGGTACACCGAACTCCAGTATATTATGTTGGACCGGTCTCTGCTGCAGCAAATTAGTGGCTATTTTTCATTGACTTGGTAAACGCTGGCTATTTTTGAATGACCAGGCTGAAAACTAGCTATACCGTGTTATTTTAACGTAAAAATTGCACGGTGTGCTTATTTGGTCGCCCCATATAACTTATATCCATTTTTTTAAAACTTTTAACTTGTATCCACTTTTTAAATAACTTCAGCCTGATTTCTCCTCCTCATTCTCCTCTTTCGTTTTCTTCTTCATCTTTCTTTTGGTGCTCTAGAGCTGAAGTTCGCCAGTTACAAAAATAAAAACTTAAGCAATGCAATTAGAGAACAAAACTTCAGCTACTATGCTTAAGTTCAACAATTACAAACAAAAACTTCAGCACACTTGCTACTTCAGGTCCGTCGACAAGCATGCTAAAGTTTTGCGTGATTGTTTTTGCTACTTCAGTCCCCTATGCTTAAGTTATGCGAAAAAGCGGGTACGCTTGCAATTTTTTTGCAAAGCGGCCACAAGTTAATACGTGAGACAAAAAGCGGGTATAGATGCAAATCCCCCAAATAAAACTATTTACTCTTGTCTACCCATTTATTTTTCTTCTCGTAAACTAATTACATTTCCTACCCATAGTAGTTTTGTGGGAAATGTTTTCTTTATTCTCCAACTCTTTTTATTTCTATGTTTCTTTTCTTTTTTCTTTTTTCTTTTTTTTCTCCTTTTCTTTTTTCTCGTTTTCTTCTTTTTTTTCTTTTTTTCATTTCTAATTTCATTTAACTTTTTTTATATTCTTGTTCTCTTCATAATTAATTTCATTTATTATTTTCATTATTTTTTTTATATATTATTATTAAAAAAATCAAATTATGTACCAATTAAGTGTAGCTAATAAAAAAAAATATTAACTAACATATGATACCAATATAGTATATAGTTATACCAATACGGTATACAATTGTATGCAAAGAGTTAAAATAAATTTAATTCAATTATTAAACTGAAATAATATCAGTTGTCAACAAAAATTTAAAAAAAAATTCTAAAAGGATATAATTGTGAGAGTATACCGTTACATTATATAACGATATCTAAAAGGATTTATATATATATATATATATATATATATATATATATATATATATATATATATAT